>JAGFPH010008145.1:18800-31884 GCA_018207615.1 Philaenus spumarius
CTTTTACCAGGTATCCGCCATTTTGTTTTTAGTAATAAATAATGTATATCTCTTGAACGGCTTACTCGTCAATGTAAAGTTCTAGTTTTATAAAAATAATAACGTTTTTACAATAATCCGTTCCAAAATTTTAACTCTTTTAGTGAGAATAACTTTAAAATCGTAAATGTGTATAACATACGTCAATTGGTCGACAAACACTCAAGGAAATTAATAGTGAATTTACTAAATATTATTTGTGCAGTCTTTCTTTACTATTATAACAAATGTCAAAGAGTCTAAAGAAGAGAACATTGGTATTGCTATTGGTTCATGGAAGAGAATAACAATGTAAAGTATGAATATCCGTATTGTGAATAATGACAGTATTTTCAAATAAAATTGACTGTCATATTACGTAGTATTCAATACATACATCCATTGAGCAAACTCAACAAACCACAACTCACAAAATTAAAACAAAGTTACTCATATAAAAAATTTAGTACAAAGTCACACTTAAATTCTCTCTTTTTTACTATTAACAATTAAAATCATTATATATAACAACAATATTACAATACATCTAATGACAATCATAGTATTATACAATCACAAATATAATAGTACTACTCAATAATAAATATGTAATATTACAATTATATTATTAATTATTTTAATGATACTATTAAGTATGATTGTCGTGAAAAACATATACACACCTACGAATGTATAAAAAACAAACTATACTGTTTGTTTTGACCTGGTCACCTCCATTTAAATGCCAGCATTCAAACCCGCATTATTGAATAGCCCATTTTGTAATATTACTTTATATTTAATTGTTTTATTTCATCTATAACACTGTGTGTAGAAACTGAGTTATTCTGCATGATCACCTGATAGCGACACTGATGATTTCTAAAGCCAAGTCCATTTCTACTACCGCATCCATGAACAGATCCAATAGGATGAAAGCAGGGCTTTCATTAAACATTAAGGGCTCCGCTCCTGCTCGTTTAGCTCACCAATCCCAGTGGCGACTCATGGCAAAGCCAAGGCAAACCGATTAGTGTATACTCTAATATTTTCACGAAAATTACGATTAATTAGGACAGATGTACTTGGATCTAAATAGCGTGGTAAGGGTAGCGGTAACGTTTATATAATGTAAGTCAGATATCGAAATAGACACGCTTTATGCCCAATAATTCGAATTACGGCATGCGTTGTCACCATTAAATTAAACAATCGACATTTCAAACAAATTTGTTTGTTTCCAACTAAAGGAAACAATATGATATGTATTCGTATGTATAGTCGTTGATTTTTTATTTTTATTGTGTTTGCTTTTACCTGATATAAAAAATGTTTTTGTTGTGAAGAATAGTTACTTGATTCTAAATTAGCCAAGTTGGTTGCTGTGGCAATAAATGTAAATATTTTCAATAAACGTGTTTTTATTCAGTAAAGGTTCAATCCATAACTATGTAAATTGTTTGATCCACAGCTGGTTTACTTATAATAATATGTAACAATAGATGTTTAAATTGAATAATAATACAGTAAGCATTTACGTTGATATTGTTGTGTGTTGCTTATTTTTTTTTAACCTAACCAAAAAAGCTGTTGGTTGTGAAGAATAATAAACTGATTCTAAATTTGCTAAGTTTGTTGCTATGTTAATGAATTTTAACAAAGATGTTTGATAAGCTATTGATCAAAATCAGCAGTTTTGTCTGATAAGGGGGGGGGGGAGTATACCCCGAACAATCACTATTTTTACTCTTTAAAATCAAAATTTTGCAAAATGCTTTCTTACCGTCTATGACCTCATATGAATACAAATTTAAATTTTCCTATTTGTGTCTTAAGTAGTTTTTGCTCTACGTTGCTTCTATGTCAGTCAGTCAGTCATTCAGTCAGGAAAAAGCAGTTTATTATTGTAGTATAGCCCCCGGATATATTTTTATATAGCTTTGTACTTAATGTAAACTGTCTCGTGGTCCATTACTCACCTAGTAAAAGATAACGCATTTTATAAAACTCTATAGTTTCATCCTCCTGCAGCACAAAACTGTCAAATCCCACGTAAATAAGCAAACATAGTAGTAAGCCGCCATAGCAAATAAGAATGAAGGGAGTCTCAGTGAATACAAGGTTATACCCGCAACCTTCCTCATTTTGCGGTATATTACCGTACTTGCCCGGTACATGATTCTTACGCACATCCAAAATAACTTTGTTCGTACTTATTATGTTATTGTATTGCTTCATGTTTTAATTTTTTTTTATTTCTTTGCGACAACCTCTATTGAGTGAAATGACAGTTTTCTGAGACATTAGGATAAAACCGTAGAGTTTTCGAAACCGCGGTAGCCTTTACGAGGTGAGTAATAGACCACGAGACATTGTAAATTAGGTAAATATTGACATTCTATAATTTATTTTGATGGACATGTCAGAATAACGTTTTAATGTCAAAACAAAATAAACAGTACTGAAATTAGATCAGCTGATTATATTTTTTATTGTTACCAGGCCACTATTTTCTTACTACTGCTTATTAATACTTTTTTGTTTGAGGTTAATTAACGCTGTAACGGTTCAAACAACTCTAGAGAAAGTGTTTATTGTATAGCATAAAATTAACTCGTGTCATTTTTGCCCCTAGTTTGATTCGAACTGCTGTAGAGTTACAAGAACGATTTCACAAACAGCCACCAAGAAATGACGTAATGATAAGTATTATTGACAAGTTCTGTCGTACGGTTAGTGTTTTGATTCAGCGTAATGGGTGTGTAATCTGTCAAAAAATCTGTCACTACGAATGAAAATCAGTGAAGAGTTTTTCAGCAAGTTCTGCAGCCTTCGAAAAGAAGCCTTCACTTGACATCTTTGAAAATTAACATTACTAATACATCTTTGAGAAGAATGTTTAAAAACCTTGGTGGATCCCCATATATAATACAAATTTGTCAAGCTTTAAATGTAAGGTTAATATAATACAGAGTAGTCTAAGTGCCTCAGTGTTAGTAATGAACTATGAAACCATAGTTTTTCCTAAAAAATTTATGGTTTCCAGATGAAAGTCATATACACCAAAACGGTTTTATCAACAAGCTATGAACACGTTATCTTGGGCCCAACGTCCTGAAGATGTCGTATAGAAACCACAACATAGTTAGAGCGTAACATTATAGTACGCTGTATCAGAGAGAGCCATACTGGGTCCGTATTTCAATACTGCTTATTATGGCAGTACTCCCCCGTCTTTGTTAATCAAACTGGCAAAAAGCAAAAGCAAAGTGCATTTAATTACTTTCAAGTAATTTGTTTACAAATTGTAAATGATATGTAGCAATTAATTAAATCCATGAAAAGATTTTCGCAAAATGAAGTGACCGTGGACTAATTTTAGCACTATCTAGGCTTAACCTAATTGCTTTGTTTTTACAATTAGGCCTACTTCACGGCAATCTTCACCCGTCTCACATTATCTTTATAGGTAATCCGTTAATTCACGACATGTTTTATATAAAAGCGTGTCCGATAGAAGCTATTGTTTGAAAAATACGTTTTGATACTTTCAATCTAAACATCAGTATTATTATGAAATCAGCGATGAAAGTGTTATTGTTGTGGGTACTGATAGCAGTACTATTAGCTATAACGGCGAACGCTTGCAAGCCTTTGGGAGAACGTGTAAGTATTTTTGATTTGTATATACCACTCCCTGGAACATAAAATAACATAACATAAAATAACGTAACATAACATAACAAACATTACCATACATAAAAATAAAGTATGAAATGTTTATTTAGTTACTTTAACCAAATTAGTCCCCTAACTATTTCATTAAAAGTTCGAATATTGAAATTATATTTTCTTGAGGGGATGTAGGCTAAACGAACTTTAATTAGTTTCAAAGGAAATGTATAACTAATTTCTAAATATTGACAGATACACAATTTGATTACCGCCAAGAAATTGACTTTAATTTTTCTTCTCCATAAATCAACAATATTTATATAATTAATTGAAATAGAAAAGATTAGTCATATTGCTTTATTTGATGTAAAAGTACTTAAAAAACCACTTCACCCAGAGGATGTATTTCACTTTAGATTAAATAACTGACATAACACCCTTTTTTAGTTCGCTTCTTTTGTGCTATTTGGCGGCCCGAGAAATTGCAGGAACACAACAAACAATTACTTTTCATTTGTGCAGAAGTTTCGGAGATCCTGATAATTAATTTGATGATATATCTGCAATATGAAGAGGATTTGAATATCTAGATCATATTAAATTACCAATATTGGTAACCCATTATGACAAAAACTAGTTACTTTGAAAATAATTCATGGCTTAGACCTAGTCCTAAACAGAAACCTAACCTATAAATTATAAAATAAAAGTATGAGTCAGCTTTTAGAAGACACACTGAGAAATAGTATATACCAAAATCTGATTACTGTACCAACTCTTCTGTGTATTTTTTTGTAATGGTATAGGACAATCATAAAGTAGTAAATAATTTCCGAGGTTCGGCAATTTAGCCTATTCAACGTGGACTTGGAAGCGGAATATTCTCAAACAGTTGAAACGTTGGTAGTTTCTGAAATACTGCGATTTTAAATTTAACTTTTGTTTTATAAATATTTATTTCATAATAAAATGGGGAATTGTCAGTATCTCTTGTGTGCACTACTAATATTGGCTACATTTTTTCGCTCAAAATTGTCAAGCACGCCAGACTCTCACCTACACTCGATTCCACGTTCACAGTGCAGTATAGGTCTTACAGGAGAATAGACATGCTACTACCATTACAGGTAACATCACGTTTATTGTCATGCTGGTTGCGTCAACTGGGTAGCATGGGACTTGATGTTTTTTAGTTGGATAAACAGTCCGCTGAGACTGTAGTATGGATAAACAAGGCTTATGGGCGCTCTGTACTGCATGGTGAACGTGGAGTGTAGAGTAATAATAAGTCAGTGATTCATGATGTTTAAAATGTACCTAAAGTTGTACTGATTAACATGTGGAAGTTAGAGTAATCCGACTCCCCTTTAGTTGGAGTTTCATCTTAAGACAACTAAATATTTTCTTTTCTTTTCCAGTGCGATGATTACCCGCCAGATATGAGATGTTGCTGGCCTGGACTCAGATGTAAACATCATTATCCTTATCGCATTTGTGTCAAATACTAATGGACCTTGTTTTTACATTCTAAAAATAAGAAATTAAATACTAGGCAGTACAATTTACATCTGATTTATTACGTTCCTGTGGACTAGACCGACGTTTTGTAGATAACGTTATAATATTGTAAATCAGATTGTTACTTTGTTGGTAAGATTGTCATATTACAGATAAAATTGTTATTTTGTAGATAAGACTGTCCTTTTGTAGAGAAGACTGTATTTTTGTATATATGACTGTCATTTTGTAGATAAAATTATCTTTTTGTAAATAAGAATGTATTTTCGTTGACAAGACTGTCATTTTGTAGATACAAATGTAATTTTTTAGATAAGATTGTTGTTGTGTAGGAAAGATTGTCATATTGTAGATAAGATTGTTATTTTTTAGGAAAGACTGTCCTTTTGTAGATAAGACTGATAATACTGTACAGGAAAATTATTGAAAATCGAAACATTTTGTGAAAAATTTATAATTTTTAAAAAAATATATGTGTTAAACGGTAATACGTTGTAAGTAGGCCTAAGGATTTTATTTCTCTCGTATCATATAATCTTAAAGCTATTCAACCGATTTCGATGAACCAAGTCTAAAACCGCAAATAAGATATTGATTGTGTAAGATATTATTTCAACCCAATTTAACAATACTCCCGAAAATCCCTCGCAAATACTCCACTACTAACATACAATGGTTAGATATACACTCCCCATGCTGCTTCCCCAAACTAACCCCTCCTTCCCTCCACCCTCCAAGGGTTTTGCAAATCGGCTTAAGCGTTTTGAAATACACAGCCTCGCAAATCTCATTTGAAAGTGTCTTTTCTTATGCAGATGCTTGGCATTGTCTGTGTTCCAATGCATCTGGTTTGTTTATGCCTACGTTGGTAACACCGTATAGAATGTTTTACGATCCAGTCGGGTAACATTTCATGCGGAAGCGTCTGACCGATTGTAATAAACAATGATAACGCGTGATTTATAGAATGGTTTTGTGTGTAAGATAAATTAAACTAAAGAAACATATGCATTAATTACTGTAAAGAAGGGTTTCTAAAGCAATGGTGTACCTCTAATTTAGTCATGTAAGAATATTGTTAAAACTAAGCCATTTTCTGTATAGTTATTTAGGGTAGTTTTTAAAGAACGCTTGAATTCAGGTGTTCTTAAAAAAAAAAAGTTAGCTAATATTGTCCATAAATAAAGCAATTGTAAAAATTTCCATTTTATTTCCAAACAAACTTGATTTGTGAAAGCCTTGAACCGGTAACATACCTTTCAAACATTCATGGTATGTTTCAGATTAGTTACAAATTACTATTCTGGGTTGTGCCTTTACTCTCACGTGTGCCTTCTACTCAGCATTTTATTTTATAGTGATTTATACTAAATCGGCCTGATAAACACAAAATAACTGAATCGGAAACGTCAGTTGTATTGCTTATCGTTATTTCCTTTCATGGACTGCATAAGTTTTGAAAGAAAGTAATGATTTTTTTAAATTATTATTTGACTTGAAAATATACATCTGAGTAAGATATTTATGATAAAACTTTTAAATTAAATGTTAACATGTGTGTTTTAATGATTTCAGTCGAAAGTTGAAGTATAACAATTGTTGGTTTCATCGTACCTTAGTTATTGACGAGTGAAAACTTTGATAGCTAAAATAGTGAAATACGTAGCTTAATAATAGACTATTACATTTATATATGAGACATATATCCAATAAAACTATATACATTGTATATAAGTGTATTATTATTTATGTTTTTGATTTGTTTTTATTAATTATATTTATCTGTATATTATTTTCATCTTTTAAATCAATATTCCCTTTTTGTTTTTTTATTATCGTTTCATACTGAGATCATTCATCTATATACTTAGAGACTGCCTAGCTAAAGAACCTTAATATTATTAAGTTAGTAACCATCACTGATGATTTTTTTATTGTATTACTAACATAGTGTATAATACTCATGAGGCCAATTCAAGTTTAAATTTAATTTTATACCAGTCATTGAAGGTAGAGTGTTTCCTAGTTACATGTCACATCATTAAATCTAAATTTTGCATTAAGAATTTCGGTATAACGTCATTTTATAGTTGAATCTGAAATTAGATCGAAATATTTTCCCGTCCAGCGTCACTAGATCTATTTCCACCACAGTCTTTACATTATTTTCAAATCCGATTCCTCCTGAAACACCCTGCTGTAAATTAAACGGACTAGAGATACCTTTTCAAACCCACGATTCTATTGTTAGAAAGAACGGGAGGACAACCCTTTCTTACGTGAGACCAATAGTAAACAACCTCAATTCGTCCCGTTCTAGACTTTAATTAAGACAAAAATAATCAGAAAACTTGTCTTTTCTTCCTTTGTTTTACAAATTAGCTTTTTTGTTTCTTGATTGGGAGGATTGGAGGTGAATGCTGATTGCATTAGGCCGTTAAGGAAGTCGGTCCTTTTCAAGACATATAAATAAAAGAAATCTCGACGTAAAAGCAAGGAGGGCAGAAGACCCTGGGAATTAGGGATGCCTTATATTTATTCATTTTACGTTGATTAATAAGAAACTATAATTCTGACAACAATTTTCTGATACACGACGTCTTTTACTTTAAGCCCTATTACTTAAAGTAACATTGAAACAAATATACACTGGTTCTCGTTTGGCTTAAAAATAAATTGATTTAGGTAAGTTGAAAACAATGCTATTGTTCGTTCTTAATGTTTCGTATCTAATGGCAATTCAATACATACAACTTTCTTTGCAAAAACTATTCTATCTTCAATTGCCATAAGTTTATGTCGTACTTAACTTCAATCTAGAGATATTAAAAACTAAGCACCGGGAAATTGCGACATGCAGAGCACAATATAGAAGCAAAGTTCTACTGAGTAAACTATTACTCTATACAATTTTTGGCAATGGCTCTCGGTGCCTTCTAGGGTTAATTAGCGAACTTCCATAGGAAATATTAATGATTGCAGAGACTCTTATAGTGAGACCTAAGGTCGGGAATGGTCAATGAGCACTGATCATGGACTCCAGAACACGATTTTGGATGTCATTAAAAATTATATTATATAGGTAATGTGTTTATTTGTAGCACTCCAACGGCCGCATTTTTTAAAAAATTCGGTCGGGCGAGTTTGTTAACCATAAAAAATCCAATAACTGCAAGCACGTAAGTAACATTTTTAGCGATTTTCGTACTACAATTAATATTTTTGAGTTTTATTTGGGGGATCAAAACCTAAAATACCATACAAGTACCCGGTTCAAATCCACTTGGGGGATTTTCCATGGGGGCATCTTATGCCCCGATCGAACTCTGCTTTGCAAACTCGCAAAGCTTTTCCGCTGCGAGCGGAACAAAGCAGCGCTTGAAACGGGCTAGAAGTTCTACTAATATATTTCGTGCACGTAATATATTTTTAATATACTTACACCAATTTCCTAAATGGTTGGTTGAACCCCTATAACATATAAACTTAATTTTGGAAATTCGCTGCTCAACTCAGCTGCGTGATCGAATTATTGCTTTGGTAAATGCAATTAGGCAGCTTTTATAGGACCGTACATATCTGACGTGCGACGGCTGCTTATTGAACGCCAGCCTTCTTTGAGCAACCAGGATCTACAGTTTCTGGTTTCATGTTCTCAGTTATGTGTTGTTCTAATATTAATTTATATTTACAATAATTAACTATCATTTTTAGTATTATGTTAAACTATATTTTATTTAAGCTATTCCAACTATTGTTAAATTACTAGTAGTTCAGTGAACAGTAGACCTCGCTCGTTGAAATAACAAATTAAATGTGGTTTTGAGCTTAGGTTAAAAATAGTGTGCCAGTAAGGAAGTAAACAGAAGGTTTACCCAGTGAAACATTATTTTGCAATTCCCGCGATCCCGGGGTTTCTAGTTCTCGTGTTTTTCTTTTCTTGAGCTTACACTGCTAAAGATTTTCTTTTAGGGGGCATTGTGTTTTATTTATTTAAATTAATAATGCGTAAGGTAGCTAAAAATATCACGTTATTGAAGGAAAACATAGAATTAAATATTTACATACTTAAATAACTAAAACTTAACAATGTATTTATTTTATAGTTCCATATCATATTCCAATATTAGAAATAATGAAAACAAACCATGTTAAAGCGTCGTGACAGTGATCTCTACCCATGTATCAACACTCCCCACGCTGTCCAACGCTCATTTTTTGTATGTCCTTTATCGCCACGCGGTTTCATTTGTTTCATCTCATTTTGAAATTCAAGTAGAGCTAAGTCGAATACTTTTTGGAAATAGTAATTTACAAGTATACAGTTCAATTCTTTGATTTATTCTCTACACTTTCTTATAATAATAGGACATTTTTGGGCAAAGGATATATTCCTAAATTATTATTCAAAATAGGCCTAGTTTTGTTAGCAGTCTTGTAGTAGGAACATAAAAACGGTTGTTTTCAAGATAATAAAGTTGAAATTGAATAATATTTTTATACAGTTCTATTTAGAACTAAATTAAGAAACTTTTTCACTTTTATAAAAAAAACTACAAACAAATTTTACTACTTTTTATGTAGGCCTAAATTTGAACTTTTTCCTTTCTTTACTGAACATGCTTGTTTCTTAAGTTAATAACTTTGTTAATTTTACTTCAATCATATTTTTTATTGGCATAAATGAATTCTTTGAACCTTTATCTACAAAAAAGCTATGGAACACTTTTGAATTGGTTTAGAATAAACGTATAAAAACAGGGTTAAAATACAAAAAACTTTGACGATTTTTAACAAATTTTAAGTTTACGGCTATTTTGTGAGCTTACCGTTAGAGATATGGAAAAAAATTAAGAATACAATTTTGTTGAAAATCAAATTTCCTACCCGAAATGTTATTAGTTTTTAAATTCGACTTACGGGTAAGTCACAAACTAGATTTGGAAAAAAGCTTACACTGAGAGAAACGGTCCGGCAGCCATTTTTATTCTATTTAAGGGGTTAAAAATGAAAAATGGAAAACCCCGTATACATATATCGCTCGACCTAGGAATAAGGAACATTCATGCAAAAATCATCAAAATCGGTCAAGGCGTTTGGCCGTAATCGTGAGACAGACAGACAGACCGACAGACAGACACACAGACGAAATGCCGACAAACGGGCAGAATACGTGATTTTAGCGCTTACTGGCGCATAGCTGATCATGTAGGCCTATGTACTGCAAAATGGGAAACATAGGTCGATTTGGATTTTTTATTTATATACCTCAGAAAAGATCCAACAAAACGTTATTAAGATACCTTTGTAGACCTTAAATTTATGCAAATACAAAGTCGCCGCCTTGCCAACTGAGCTATATATCATACAGTTTTATAACAACGCAAAACTTTTAAATCTCTACAATTTTAGACACACTAGAAGAATATTATATAAGTACTATTTCCATTTTAGTTTCGTTTCTCTTTATCGAAAGAGAATAGTCTAATCGATTAAGAAGGCAATCGATTAACGAGCTTATTATATTATTCTGTAATAGTCACACAGTACGTAAACTACATATTTTAATATTGGATATGAAGAAATGATTTTTCAAGATATGGAGTAGATTTTCTCACATTTCTTAGACAGACTTATGTAGGATAAACGGCATTACATCAAACTCGTCAAAATGCATGTTGGACACGCACCATTGCACGTTCTGTTGCTGTTTTAGTCGAAACGAAATTAAAATTTGAAATACAGTAAGAAATCAAATTTATAATTTAAAAATAATTATTGTCAACGAAATGGCTTTTAAAAAAAACACCCAGGAAAACCGGCTAACTTACTTAATACTTGAAGAAATTCGGTCTTTACAACTAATTTTGGAATATCCTTAAGAAGAGCTTTCAAAGAGGGACAAAAATTATTAAAGTCGTATTCTTATATGATTGGTTTTGTGGCTAACGGACAATTAATTGATCAGCTCATTTCAATAGTTCCTTAAACTTGAAGCAAAGCATACACATGACTTAACCAAATACGCCACGTCCTTTGATACATCGTGCAATATACAAGACTTACAAAGCCTTTATAGTCACTACGATGGCTTTACAATTGATTTGGTTTACCGTTTGAATTCAACCTATCAATGCCAGGTTTATAAAGATATGTCAGGTTCTGGTTTTGACATGGTTTGGCTTCAGGTATGTGTGTACGCTCGAAGCGTGTTTCCCTCACGTAGATGGAAAGCTGTTCTATTGTTGGAGAGTTGTGCATGTACATGCGTCAAAGAACTGTCTAGAAATTCTCTCCCATCATGTTTATAACGCGATCATGCAAGAGTCTGTTTAGTGATCGATTCAC
Organism: Philaenus spumarius; assembly: GCA_018207615.1. NCBI lineage: Eukaryota > Metazoa > Arthropoda > Insecta > Hemiptera > Aphrophoridae > Philaenus > Philaenus spumarius. Next base: position 30,360 of record JAGFPH010008145.1, read on the forward strand.
TGACTGAAAGCATGATTGAATAATTGAAAGATTTGTTTGATATTTGAAAATATTGCAATACAATAATTCACACGGTTAGGATTCCGTACCTTTAACCGCATGAACATTTACCTAAATAACACGCCGTATACTTTATATATAGCCCTAACCATACAACAATATCTAAATGGAAAAATCTAAAAACTGGTAGTGTTCATTGTAAAAAAAGTACTCGAGAAAATCTAATGAGAAAAGAGAAGAACTGGTATGTACATCAATGCTCCGCTCTCCTGGTAAGCCGAAATCACTGAGGAAGGTTGAACTTGAACCTGATATTCCAAAGTCTTCAATACAGAGAATTATTTTTAAAAATAATATGACATATATTTCAAAAGTCACCTAGTCCATAATTTACTTGAGGATGATTCGAACAAAAGAGTGGAATTTTGTTCCCCTTTCATTGAGTATCATGAGTGAGATCGTGATTGGCATGCTCGAATAGTTTTCTCAGACGAGTCCACTTTCTACCGCAATGGTGTAGTGAATGGTGTAGTGAATTGTAATTATTACAACACCAACAATTACCATATTCTTGAAGAGACTCTACTCAAAACAAAAGGCACTGTTTGAGCGGATGTGAGTGTTTACGGGTTGTTATCTTACGACATTTCGGACAGTACAATGTCTGGAATTAGGTATGCACAAGTTTTTATATCAACAAGTCTTGCCTCATTTTATGGTTCCAGAAATGAACCAAGCAATATTCAAACAAGATGGTGCTTCACCTCATTTCACAAATCCTGTCAAGAACTTACTAAATGACAAAGTTAATGGGCGTTGGATTGGTCTTCAACAATTATGAGGATTTAAAACACGCAATTGAAGAGGAACTTCTACTCATTTCCGTTCCGCCCATTCCTCTTCATTTTTGAAGAGGATAGCGCAGGACTTCTTTTAAAAAAAGTACGAATCATTTTTTTAGCGCTGTTAAAAGTGTGTCACTTTGGATGGATTACAGTTTGAGTAATTTTATACTTTGACTAGCTGACCCGTACGGCGTTGCCCGTGGTGGTTGGTATTTTCAGTCTTTTTAACGTAATTTTATTCTTTTTAAGTGTTCAGTCAGTGAGTGGTATTTGGCTTTTATATATATAGATCTTAAATAATAAAAGCACTATTGTCATAATAATAAAAGATCTGAAATTATGATTTTAGTAATTTGATCCCAACAAACCCCTCCTAAAATTTCGAATTTTTCAAACCCTTTCTTAGTAAGCACCTATGGCCCTAGAGGAAGCTACATACCAAATTTCATTCCAATCCATTCTGTAGTTTTGAAGAAATCGTGATTTAATAAATTTGATCCCCCAAACCCCCTTAAAATTACGAATTTTTTCAAACCCTTTCTTAGTGAACACCTATGGCCTTAGAGGAAGCTACATACCAAATTTCATTACAATCAATTCGGTAGTTTTGAAGAAATCGTTTTTTAACAACTTTGATCTCCCAAACCCCCCTAAAATTTCGAATTTTTTCAAACCCTTTC
>JAGFPH010008145.1:31984-54881 GCA_018207615.1 Philaenus spumarius
TGAAGTTAATTTTCTTAAAATATGAGTTAAAGAAATAAAGTAGGCTATAATACATTAAAATATTTGCTTTGAGGTTATAAAATGAATATGAATACAACCTTTTATTATCAATATATTCATTTATACAAGTTTAAAGAAGAGATACCCATTCGTTTAACTTCGGAAACATTCGTACATCATCGTATAGCATATAAGATGTTCGATTATTAATTTTTTCATTATAATATCAATAACTTTTAAATCATTTGATCTATAAATATTAAGTTACAAATCAAACAAAATTTAGTATATTTATCTTTATTTAGATAAATAATAATGTACTATAAGTACACAAATTTAACAAATAGACCTGCAGTTTTATAATCCTTATAATTGTACACAATTACCGAGTTAAAAATCCCCTTCGGCATAGGTTGGACTAGATTAAGTCTGTTGTTTTTAAATAGTGTTTTTTTTACTTTCTCACTATACTATAGTATAGAAAAAGTACAATGATCGCAAAAAAATCGATGTTGAGATTTTTGTGGAAATATCCGTTTTGGGACCCCCTGAGTCCAAAAAAGTAGTTTTTACAAATTGTCTGTCTGTATGTCTGTCTGTATGTCTGTCTGTATGTCTGTATGTCTGTATGTCTGTCTGTATGTCTGTATGTCTGTATGTCTGTATGTATACAAAGCTAGAGAGAAAACTATTCGATCGATTTGAACAAATATTCACCAAACATGTCAATTAGGCCTGCATAGATGCAAGAAAAATATTTAGAAAATTTGGCCTAAAAACTCCCAAAAATTCAGTTATTATTTTTTTATAAAAAAACGGCTCTAACGATTTTTATATAATTTGGCCTTTTTGTAGCCCTTAATGTACCCTATCAAATGCAAAAAAACCGCATCTTTCTAAAAATTCTCGTTTAGCTAATAATAATAATAACTGATTTTTGGGGGTTTTTTGGCCGAAAAGGAGGTGGTTTTCGTGCATCTATACAAGCCTAATTGACGTGTTTGGTGCAAATTTGATCGAAATCGATCGAATAGTTTTCTCTCTAGATAATAATAATAATAATAATATTTATTAGTTAACCTCCTAATTTAATATCACCTCTCCTGCCCATCCTACAATTAATTATGAAGTCACAGTGAATCTGTTTAGTAATTTAAATACGTTTGTGAGAAAGTATGTGCCAGTTCCTGGTACCGTTTATTAATTATATATTTCTGATGTGTATCTAATTAATCTTCCTGTGATTTTCACGGGGTTTTAATAGTGAAACAATATAACGTTGCGCATGCGCCATATTATTTTGTTACTTATGGACTTACAATCGCTTTTATAGGAGTTGATATTAAGTTGTAGATATATGTTACACTAGGGGCTCCACCATTGCTCGCTTCGCTCACCAACCCCGACGGCGACCCATGCCGAAGCCAACGTAAACAGATTATTGTATACTATGATATTTTAAGGGAAATTACGATTGATTTAATGTAAGACAGAGATCAAAATAGACACTACCAACCCCAATAATACGAATTGTAGTATGAGTTGTAATTTCACCGTTAATATTTAAATAATCAATAATTAACATTTCAAACGAATTTTGGTATTATAAACTAGAGGAAACAAAATAATATGTAACACCAGATGTTTGACTTATAATACAGTAAGCCTTTTGTTCGCTTTTACCTAATATAAAACACTATTAGTTGTGAATAATAATTACCTGGTTCTAAATTAACAAATTGATTGCAAGTAAACGTGTTTTGGTTCGTTGTAGGCCTAACCTAAAATGTTGTTAAGTTTTAAAAAAATTCCTGCTTTTATTCACTCCCTAAAGTTAATACTTAACCGATTTTGATGATTCTTCTGAGTCACTGTGAAGCTAAATATTTGATTTACACTTTTATTTTGGTTACATTCTGAGTTTTAAAATTACATAAATATGCTACAAGTAAATTAATAGGAAATAATTGGTTCTAAACAGCTGATAACCTAATTGAGTTTCAAATAAATAAGTTATTTACTTTACTCAACAGTTAACAGATGATTTAGGTTATGTTGTTATTGTTGATGTGTTTTAGGTCTGATTTGTTGCTGTGTATGTTAATGTGTAGTTAAACAATGAAGTTTTGTTTAGGCTTTTTATTTTTGTCAAGTAATATTGTTAAAATACGTGGAGATGGTAATTGAATTGAGAATTTGAATACTTTTAATAAATTAAAAATGTGAAAAACAAGTTGAATTTTGTTACTTTACCTACATCAAAATTTGTCGAATTTCGACCACAGGAGATAATCGTCTAACTTAAAAAAGTTTTTGGTGTGAAGAATAATAATAAACTGATTATAAATTTGATAAGTTAGGTTACTATGGTAATGAATGTAAACAAACATGTGTTGCTAAGCTTTTATCCGAACAACAGTTTTACCTGAATTTTCACTATTTTTACGCTTAAAAAAAAAAATTGTTTACAAAATCCGTTATTAGTGTACGTCTATGACCGCATAAGAATATAACTTTAAGTTTACATATTTGTACATTATTATGTAATTTTTGCTCTACATTGATTCTAGGCCAGTCATTCAGTCAGGACAAAGCCTGTTATACATATAAAAATATGGATTAGCATACTTTATAACAATGTAAAATTTCATTGTGGTACTATAATCTATCCCTGAAATAAACTACTGCGACAGACAGAAAAACTAGGGATGGTCTTTTATTATTCTGTTTATCTTAAGTTACGCCAAGCTAAACTGAGGATGGAAAACGCTAAAAAAAACAATTGATACGGTCACATTATTTTACTAATTTGCCTTCCCATCTAGCAGTTTTACAGATCTTTTCTCCCAGAAATTTACATCTCACTTTGAGATAAGTTTTACGGCAAATATTTTCGAAGCCGTTATACTTTTACTCTCTGTTTTCACGTCATTTATCCGATTGTCGAATATCTACATATTTATGACCCTTCCCCAGGCATAAACGTCAGATGGTGGAAGCCAAGAGAGTGGGGTGAGTGTAGCTAGTTTGTTCCTCGGGAAATCAGCAATGTGATTGGTGGCGTCATCTTGCTGGAATCACTAAAAACCAGAACCATACTGGTAGCACTACAAACACTTTTATATATCTTGCAAATGGTTGAATGTTGTTCTCTCTGTAACGTACCTGGTTTACGGTAATAGTATTCCCGTTATCATCTTCAAAGAAATATGGTCTCTTTACAGTGCGGTCTCTGATTAGCTAACTACGTCGAGCCTTCTCTACGACATCGTCAGGACGTTGAAATCCAAGAAAAAATGTTGTTTGCTTATTGATGAAACCATTTAGGTGTGCTTGATTTTCATTTGAAAACCATACATTTCGTAGGAACCCAGGATGTTCATAGTTCATTGCTAACATTAATGCGTAATAAACTACTCTGTATTTTTTCACTCTTACATTTGAAGGTTGATAAGTTTATATTCTATGCGGGAATCCAAAAATGTTTTTAAACATTCTTCTCAAAGATGTATTACTGATGTTCATTTTCAAAGATGTCCAGTTAAGGCACATTTTTGAGATTGAAGGACTTGCTGAAGAAATCTACTTTGGTTTTCATTGGAAATGACCATTTTTGGACGGGATACTCACCCTTTACGCCGAGTCAAAATACTACCAGTATGGCGGAACTTGTAAACTACACTTATTACGGCTTTACTTGGCTGCTGTTTGTGAAATAGTTCTTGAAACTCTACTGCAGTTCTCATCAAATTAGGACCGATGAAAAAAACTGCTGTTTATGAGCGAAAATAATGCTTTACGATAAAAACTTTTGGGGTGATAATAACCATTACTGCGTTAACTAACCTCAAACAAGAAAGACACAATAACCCACCTGCCCTGGCATCAATCTAGAATGTAATCAGCTGTTCTAAGAACCAACCACAGCTGCTTTAATTTCATTATTGTTGATTTTGGTGCATATTAAGATTAAATTTAAAGTATTTTGTAATGAATTTAATTAGACTGTTAGTTCATTAAATTGCTGCAAACCAGCAACTGTAACAACTTCTAACTGATCTGATCTTGTGTGATCAGGATAGCCTTAAGGTAAAAGAATTAGTGCGTAAATCCAAGTATCTTGGGTTCAAATCCCGGTCTTGGTCTATTTTTTTTTTTTTTTTTTTTTTTTCAGTTACATAGACGAATAAGACCAAAAAAGCAATCAACCATCCTCAACAGCCACAGACAGTTTGTGGGTACTCCTAGAAATGTCAAGGTACTCTCCCACCGACTCTGGATAAAATGTATTTTCCACGGTGTCACATTTAGGCAACTCTTGAAATATTTAAAGAATCCTTGCGTTTAATATTGTCTGAAAGGTTTCTTAAACAACTTTATTTTATTATGCTATATATATCGAAAAGCCTTTAGCTTGACAAGTCTCTCTATTATGTAAAACATTCTTGTTATTCACGCAAACTCAGGACTCTTGTTAACTGCTAATTCATCAGGAACTGGATCACCACCTCCCCTACCAAGTGTGACTGTCCGAGTATGCAATAATCTGTTTGCATTTGCTTCTCCACCAACCGCCGAGGAGGTTGGTGAACGAAACAAGCAGGGGGGACCCCTCTAGTTATTTTATATAATTTGTTTGTTTAAATTTGTTGTCCATTTATAAAATAATGTAATATTACCGTTATTAAAATTAAAATTTATCATTATGCCGCCAGTAGGTACTATGTTTTCTGAAAACATCAATGTGAAGTAATAGTATTATTTACTCAATCTGTGTAATAGTTTATTATGTATGATTGATTGTTTTTGGATATTTTGTCTTTTATTAATTTTAGAAGGCTACACGAATGGAATTTAATTATGAATCGATGTTTTAGTAACCAGCTTACAGCTGTAGATTATTCTCTCTCTCTCTCTCTCTCTTATAATAATCTACTCTTTTTTTTAATAATAATGCCCCACTATTTGGGAGTCAAATCTATATAATAAAAATGAATTGCTGTTTCTTTGAAATCGCATCAATTGAGAACTGCTGGACCAATTTGGCAATTTTTTGTTTTAAAATGTTCGTAATAGTCCGAACTAGGTTTTTATATAAAGAAAAATTTGAAAAGTTTCACGAAAAAGTTTCAAATTTGGAAAAAACTAAACAGCCTCTTTTGTATGGACTCAAGACCATAGCGCTCAAAAACAGCTGTTCGTATAAAATGCTTAGTAACACATGTTTGTTTACATTCATTACCATAGCAACTTTAGCAAATTTATAATCAGTTTATTATTCTTCAAAACCAATAGCTTTTTAGATTAGATTGACAAATTAAAAGCAAACACAAACAAAAATCAATAAAACATGCTTAGGCCTACTATATTATAATTCAATTTAAACATCGGTTGTTACATATTATTATAAATAAAACAACTGTTATGGATCAAAAACTGAACATAATTTTAGGTTAGGCCTACAATGAACCAAAACACTTTTATTTGCAACCAATTTCTCTAATTTATAATAGGGTTATTATTATTCAAAAACCAAAACAGCTTTTTTAGGTTAGATTGACAAACACAAACAAAAATCAACGAAAAATGCTTACTGTATTATAATTCAATTCAAACATCGGTTGTTACATATCTATTTACTTACATATATGCTGTTTAAAATATTGTTTATATAAATTGTTGACATAAACACCATTTGCAATTCAATAACTTAAGTCAAAAGAATGAAATTTGACAACTACCCTTAAAATTAAATAAAGTAATAGCGAAGCATTGCCGGGTCCACTAGTTTATAATAATCATCACACAAATTTATTCTTTGAATGATCTAATAGGATTAGATTTATGATAATCTTATATTACTTTGAAATTAAATGATAGCTGTACTTTTAATCAAAACTATAAATAAGAAACAGAATATACATTTTATTTTTTCTTTAATTGTAATCAAAATTGTATCTTATACATCTACTCTTTAAAAGAAAATATTGATAATTTTATTAGGTTCACAAGATTGTTGTTCAGATTGTTCATTTACAGATTTCTTAAGATTGCCCATCAGCTTTGCTGAATTAATATTTGTTGATTTATTATCTAAAGTCATATGACAATTAATAAATCTTTTATAAAATCTCGGGAAGGGTTATCGGCCGGGTTTGGATAATCTTTTTTATAATACGCATTTGGATTATAATCTATGTTGAATATTGAATTTAGAAAATGGCATCAAGATTGTACTCAAGATAAAATATTCAAAGTTCATTAATTTTATTAAAATTAGTCTCATTTAGTTGATTTTAACTATTGTTCTTTATAAAGTATACAGACTATACCAAGTTCTGTTCAATGTTAATCGGTTTTGTTCATGTAACACTTTTATTTTTAACTGAATAAATATCGGAATTGCAAAAACACATATTCATCTCTGGACTCCTGGCTGTAGAATTCTTTCGAACTAGGCGGTAGTTAGGTCATTTTTCAATTGTCTCCTAGGGGGGGTCTTGGTATTGCTGATCCTATTTCCTTTGTTGCACATCTGATCTCTGATTGGTCGGTTGTAGTTCATTTCGTTTGGCTCCATGTATTATCAGATTATAATGTTTCTTGTGTGAATATCGCATATTCGCGTGTAACATGAGTATTTATTTAGCACATTAATATTTCTTTTAAATTTATGCCATATTGGTTAAAATTACCATTATATTAGTAAAATAAAATTATGTATTAAACCGCGACCTTCGTATCAAGCAGGCCTACTCTAGTGTGTTAATGGCTGAATGCTAAATCGTTATGTAATTTTCGTTTTACAATCTGTTTACAAATAAATACTAATACTTTTACTTTAATTAACATTGTTTTACTGAACACGTATTTATGTTACACATATCTATATTATGTTCTATTGGTTGTATTTAGATTTTCTTATAACATAATTTCGAATCGCAATCTTTAATATCGATCATATGTAGAGATGTTTGTTTACATTGGTATAACCTAGTTTGGGTTCAATACGATTTCTGATCTTCACGCTGGATAACTGTGATTAAAGAATTGGTGTTAATGCTTGTTTGTTAATTTTGTAGTGTGTTAATAGATGGAAAAGTGCTATATAAAAGTGTGGTATAATTTATTGTGATCTTGGTTGAAGTAGGCTAGGTCTAGGCTATGTTTGTTTTTGCTTTTGTGAATTGGCAATCTTTAGGTTATAGGTCATTGTGTGATTCATGAGATTTGATATCATTATACTCTCACTCCTGCGCCAATGTAACTTCGTCTGGTGGGATAGCAGTTTATTTTTTTTACGAAAGTTGATAACGGCAAATGTGTTCAAGTTTACTATTTAATGCATAAGTGTTGCTTCTTTTCAGAACCTTATACTACTCACAGTTTTAATTATGATAACATCTCTTAAAACTGTAGCGTTCACAAAAAACCTTTCACTGACATAATGCAAAATCATCAACCTTTGTGTATTGTGGGAGCATACCCTCTCAAATAGTAGGGGTTGACTGACAATTAGTGCATAATTTCACCACACCACTTTCTTCTCGAAAGAACAAAAATCAAGACGAAAATCGTTTTAGCCATTTTCTTTGACTCCAGTCGGCGTCTCTCCGTTTTACTGTGACCAAGTGCTTCACAGTCAGTTATTTTTAATTCAAAATGCACAAATAGCGACATCTAAATTCAATTACAGTTAGAAAATGCTTGTGAGTTAATAGAGTGCCTCAAATATGAGCTAAAAGTCTACAAACACCAGGTAAAACGAACTTATTATTTGATTTGGTTTAAAAGCTAGATATCTGAAATTTTCTATAAATAATACTTCTTGTTAAAATGAATCGTAACATGTTTTCTGTAATTAATTAGTTTTAGCTTGATAGTGAAACTAAATAGCCTAATTTTAGCCTGAGGACATATCGTTTTCAATAGCCTAAGGATATATAATTTTTCTCAATAGTCTAAAAGTGAACTAATTCAAATAATCTTTATCAATATAAGGTAAATGTCCAACTGCAACCTTTTATGCTTTAACAGTGAATATTTCAAAGTATATTTATACAAAGTTACTGTCTAAATAAGGCAATATTAATTGAATTTTGATATACAAAGGCATAGTGATCATTTTATTACAGAATGGTTAATTCGAACTGTAAACTTAACCAGTTTTATAAGGGCAAAAGAAAGAATAATTTAATTAAACCTAATGCCTTGTTGTAGTATGCCACATGGTCAAATTGTGCAAGATGAAACCAATTACAACAAGAAACCTACTACAGCTGTAATTTGCTGTAGTTCAATATCAAACTCGCTCAATGTTGGTCTTTTAAGTTCTTTAATCCAAACTAATTCCTGTATTGTATTTTTATCTACAGTATATCTGGTCCAAGTTCCTGGATATGAAATGATTGCTTCATTTGGCTTATAAAAAAAAATTACCAACCGATAGATATAAATGCGATAAGTGCAGTTTATGTTATTTGTTTAACTGGTTACACTATTAAAAACTTATGAACAGCAACGTTTTTGTCCATATATAACAGGCTCATAATTAATTCTTTTATTTTCTAAACTATGTGTAATTTAGCCTAAATTAGGTTAGCCTTAGTTTATAAATATTTGTATAGGGAGGAGCAAGGTACCTAATTTTCGTTTTTTCAGACCTCCAAGGTCTAATTTCCAAATTCAATTTTTTTTAGCGTCGACACAAATAAAAAAGATATAATAAATCAAAATTATCTTTATTTTATTTTGTTTATTATTTCAGGAATTATCTATTTTTTATTATACAAAATATGCGCATATCTTAAACGTTGGTTAAACGTTGGCCACCTATTTAAACAAATATATATATAAATATATATCAAATAACTAAGTACATTAATACACTTGGTATTTATTTCTTGCATTTGTGTATATCAGTAACTTCATGTTACTATATTTTCTTTAATGTTAACCATGTACTTATGTTACATTAATTAGTTGTCATTTGAAAAAAAGGGGTGGGTTTTCTTTATTTTTTTTTTTTTTTGTTCTGTAAGGGAGGCTTTTTCATTTCTTTTGATAAATTGTATTAATTCATTTCAGGGGCGTATTAATTTCATAGATATTTTTTAATTAAGGGCCTATAATTTTTGTTAATAAACGAATTGTTAATTACACCATTTCAATTGTATTTTTTTTTTTTTTTTTTTTTTTTGTCTGCCTGTGAAAGAATATTTCAGATATCTCGTTTTCGTCAGCTAAGGTAAGCAGGTTGTCACTTAGTAAATTTTGGAGTAAATTTTTGTCGAATACATGTGCTGTCTTTAGGTTAGGTCCAGTTCGACTTCCAATTTAAATTTTCTTTCGCCAGACGGCACAAAACTTATGCATTTCTTATTGTTAGTTTAACCTGTTTTTGTAGTTCAACGCATAGCTGACGTCTTTCGTCCTGCCTTGAAGCTCTTTCTATCCAAATAAAATTACTGTAATTAGTATTCAACTGTCAATCCTCCAAGAATAATTAGAAATACAAAGGAAGAAAAAGTCGATGTCTAATTGAAGATTTGCGTGGACAAATCTCAAAGCTGTTCTTATTGGGGTCACGTACATACGACAAAGTGATTTAGAGAGAATTTAAATTAGTTTTAAATTTATTGAATTTGGATTGAGATACAAATAATTAATGAATATTATCAGAGCTTGTAATAATTTGGTCAAAAGACTGTTTTTCTTATCACTTTAAACATACAACTGATGTTTACAATAATTACTCTTGTAAATCAAGAAAACATGAATGCCTGTATTATTTTACTAGAAAAATGTCATTGAAGTCAAATATAGATTTATTTGTAGTTTTGGAATGTTGCATGTATATTCTGTAACTTACTTATAGGCATTAATTTTCACCAAAATAATATTTTTTTGCTAAACTATGGGAAAAAAGAGAATAAGGATTGTTTATATACGGGTAAAACACATGTAAACAAAAATGTGTTAAAGTATAAAGGTTAAAAATATAAAATCTTAAGTAATTAGACAGTTGCATCCTTTAAAATGAACTATACGATATTTTCTTATATTTATATTCTTCTCATCTTCCTAGTTTCGACCAATTCTTTTAAATTGTTCTTTTAATTTCTTTATGTCTTTAATATAATATAGTTTCACTAATTCACTGTTATTAAACTTGAGTTTCTATTTGTGTATGAATGATAGGATCTTACTTAGTTTTGCCATGTCCGTTTGTTCATTCTTTTCAAAACTCTTTGCGTGTATTGTCTTGTATGAGACTTTGAGAATTTCCTAACGTAGAAAGAAAGCTTCGTACAAAATATACATTTTTAGGATTTTACTGTATTGTGACTTCCATAATTTAATTGCATGTCATTAAACGCCGTTTTAAATATGTTTTTTTGGAATGTTCTAGAAACGACATTTAGAATTTCAACAATTTGAACGACTTTTTCAATTTGAACGTTTAGTCATTTGCAACCTAAATGTTTAAAATACATAATCCGTCTTCCCCACCCATATAATTGAATCTCTTAAATGTAAAATCTTTGAAAAATCCAGAAAATAACAATTATTGAAAATTTGAATTGACATTTATAACAGTCACGTTGAATTATACCAGAAATTCCGTTTGAAACTGGATGGTTGAGGAGCTAAAAGTAATATTCTTTTTAAAATTATTAATTATGTTCACATGCCTACACTCAATTTTAGAAAATTTAAGTAAGATTAAAAGTGAGTGTAAATCAATCGCAACTTTATGAAGTATGTCTCCTATAAATAATTGCTACAAAGGCTAACAAAAGACATCTAATTTAATCCGTAATCGGATACGTAGATAGTGACGCGGAACCGTATACTGCGGTTTTTTATACTTTTTTAAACGTCTAAGTAACAATCTCTGTTAGATTCTACTGAAGTGAACATAAATGCAATGTGTAGTTTTTATTTAGTGCCGTTCAAAATATATGACTTGTTTTATGTACATTGTTGTCACTTTACCATTGACATTAATACTACCTTGAAACAAACCAAACACTTTGTTTTCCTGTTGGTATCTCGTACATCTTTACATATATAATTCTTCTGTACATGGGTTTGTCACTGAACTCCTCCTAAATGCCTGGACCGATTTTGATGAAATTTTGTGTTTGTGTTTGAGTGCGTTTGATGGTTTAGATTCACAATTTGACCCGATAGGGGTTGAAACAACCCCTAAAACAGTAAATATTGTTCTTTATACTTACCATAAGGCTAGAAATATGAAATTGTTTATATTTATTTCTTACAAATGAATAGTTGGTTCTGATATCGAATTCTGTGTTATTTGATGTAGTGATGATAATGATAATCGTAATCGATGAAATCGGAATACTGAAATAATCAGAATAATCATCCGATTCGGAGCAAAACCAACTGAACAAGCCCTTTTGTATTCATTGACAGCTTATGAAAACTAACTTAAGAAAGAAAGCTGACTCGTTTAGTCCAAGCTTACCTTATTTCTGAAGGAACGAAGTCATTTCTATTACTAGCCTATGTTAACTAATAAGTTAGCAATCAAAAAATGTTGCTGAAAAAAGATTAAATCAAAATGTATTTTTATTTTTGACTATATGTTTTCCGTCTCAAGCTTCTGTTCTCTGGGACAAATATAAAAATTCCATGATCGATGAAATTCTACACCTCATTCGAACCACACATCAAGATCCCAATATCGGTTTTTCACCGGAAATATATAACGATACATTAATAAAGACTGAGGATATTTGCATTCTCATTTCGAATATGCGAATCATTAATTTCGGTATGCTAATCGCCCAGCAACAGAAATCATACACAGCGATGTTCAACAAGAACATCATTTCGATGCGGCCTATTTGACTACTTTCGTTAAAAAAATAATGAGCAACTACTCGCTACTGAACAAAAGAACATACACGATCAAATCAATTTGTCAGTTGCAGCACAACAAGGCGGATTCTTTTTTTTTGTATGCACCAGGCGGTACTGGCAAAACATTCGTCACCTCAATGATACTTGCACGCATTAGATACAAAATCATATTGCATTCAGGCATTGCAGCGACTTTGCTTGGTGGTGGACGGACTGCACAATCAGCACTCAAGTTGCCATTAAAAGTTCACACGAATCCAGACGCAATGTGTAACATAAAAAAAGAATTCCGGCATGGCTAAAGTTTTGAAATCATGCAAAATTATTATGTGGGATGAGTGCACTATGGCCCACAAGCATTCTCTTGAAGCTCTCGATAGAACGATAGAGAATATTAATACAAGACTTTTCGGTGGCGCTCAGCTGCTGCTGTCCGGTGATTTCAGACAGACATTGCCAGTCATACCACGCGGTACATATGTGGACGAAATTAACGCATGTTTAAAACAATCATACCTACGGCAAAATATAAATAACTTACGTCTTAACATAAATATGCGTGTTCAACTGTAAACGAACCTTTGGCACTGTCGTTCTCCGAACAAAATTGCACAATATTGGAAATGGAAAAATTCTATTACTTGAAAATACACAATTCATCAAATTATCAGACAATTTTTGCAATATGGCAGCAACGGAAAAAGTTTTGATTTGAAAGCACATTCCCAGATTTGCACATTAATTATGTTAATCATGCTTGGCTACGTGAACGAACGAACTACTTTGGCTGCAAAAATATCGATGTTTACACTATTAATTTCAAAATACAACAATCTTTGCATGGAAATGAAATACTTACGATTAAAAATTGGTTCACCAAGCATATTGCTTCGGAATTTAAATGCACCAAAGCTATGCAATGGCACTTGATTGGTCATAACAAAAAGCATGGACAATGTTCTAGCAGAACGGTAAGTTTCAAAGTGAAGTTGTTCTCCTGCCACGGATCCCAATGATCCCTTCAGACTCACTCATTCCATTCATTCGCCTGCAATTTCCAACTCGTTTAGCATTGGCAATGACTATAAATATGTCACAAGACCAAAAAATTTCTATTTGTGGTTTGGATCTAGAAAACCCGTGTTTCTCACATGACCAATTATTATATGTTGCGTGTTCTCGCGTTGGCAAACCATCAAGTTTGTTCATTTATGGATGTTCACGTCAGGGATTGACTAGAAACATTGTTCGTCAACTCGCAATTTTAAGATAAAAACTAAACACGTTTTATTTCTTTTAGTTTTAATATTCAACCTTTATTTCAATACTTTACTTTTTTACAATCATATTAATAAAAATATAACTGTCATGGAAATGATTTGAGTTTTTCTTTGTTTGCTATTATTTAATACTAGTGGACCTGGCAATGCTTCACTATTGCTTGAATTAATTTTAAAGGTGGTTATTCCATTTCATCCCTTTGACTTAAGTAATCGAATTGCTAATGTTTTTTTTTTTTTTATATCAATTAAGAATAATATTAAATAATTTTAGATTTATATTTTGTAGGAATTTAGTGCAATTTATTTTTATTTTATAGAGGAACAATATTTTAAACACTACCCCATTTTAAATATTTTTGTTTGTAGTGACGATATTCTCTTAACAAATCCTGGTACTAATATGAGTAAATTGTGAAATACTTGTAAAATTAGATGAGTAATTTTGAGAATATAGAAAAGGTAAGTGGTTATTATTAAATTTTAAGGGTAGTTATTCCATGTCATCCCTTTGACGTAAGTAATCAAATGCAAATAATTTTGTATATCCCTTAAAACTAATATTACATAATTTTAGCTTTATAGCTTGTAGGACGTTAATTTAATTTATATTTATATATTGTATAGGGGTAGCTATCCAATTTCAACCCCTTCTAATTGTGAATCTAAACCATCCAGGTACCCACTCAAACACACACAAAAATGTCATAAAAATTGGTCCAGCCGTTTAGGAGTTTAGTAACATACACACTCAGAAGAATTATAATATGTATACAGAAAAAAAGATAATATAAAGATTTTTTGTATTATAATATGTAAAGATAAAAATATTATATTTTAGTTGTATACAGATTGTTTGTTTAGTTTTAAATATAATTATGTTTAAATAAATGTAATGTTTGTTGATATGTTGAATGTCAATGTATGTTGAGTCACTTTGATAATTAATTCATGATGTAACAAAGTGGTTCAAATAAAGTTTGTAATTTTAAATTTATAGGCCTAATTAGTCCAAGATACTGTTTTGTGCTTAAATATACTATTATATATCAAAATAAAGATAAACATATGATCTTGTAATGGGTTTTAGTTTCATTCGTATTGTTTGTTTAGTTTTCAATATAATTATGTTTAAACTAACGTATGTTTATGGTTATGAATGGTAACACATTGTTTATTATTATTATTTTTGAAAGCGGAAATATGATTTAAAAAATATTCATAGATAAAATATATTTTATATGAACAATGATTTAAACAGCATATCTGTAAGTATATAGATATGTAACAACCGATGTTTAAAATGAATTATAATACGATACAGTAAGCATTTTTCGTTGATTTTTGTTTGTGTTTGTTTTTTAGTTTGTCAATCTAACCTAAAAAAGCTATTGTTTTTTGAATAATAATAACCTGATTCTAAATTTTATTAGAGAAATTGGTTGCAAATAAAACTGTTTTGGTTCATTGTAGGCCTGACCTAAAATTATGTTCAGTTTTTGATCCATAACAGTTGTTTTATTTATAATAATATGTGACAACCGATGTTTGAATTGAATTATAATAAATTAGTCATAAGAATTTTTTGTTGATTTTTGTTTGTGATTGCTTTCAGTTTGCCAATCTAATCTAAAAAGCTATTAGTTTTGAAGAATAATAAACTGATTATAAATTTGCTAATTAAAGTTGCTATGGTAATGAATGCAAACAAATATGTTTTGCTAAGCTTTTATACGAACAGCTGTTTTTGTGCGCTAAGGTCTTGAGTCCATACAAAAAAAACTGTTTAGTCTTTTCAAAATTTGAAACTTTTTCGGGAAACTTTTAAAAATGTTCTTTATATAAAACCTAGTTCGGACTATTATGAACTTTTTATAACAAAAAATAGCCAAATTGGTACAGCCGTTCTCAAGTGATGCGCTTATAAAGGAACAGCAATTCATTTTTATTATATAGATAAATGTAAATCATCGAAATTTGCATCATATGTTATGGGTAAGGTATCACAATCCTCTGTTACTCGCAATCTTCGGTGTACATATGGTTCGGTGGATCCACAGCGTAGAATTGTCAATTTTCATGAGTCCAAACATCTCCAGTCAACTGTAAAACAATTATGAGCTCATGGACCGCCTGTTCCTCCACGCAGTCTACTCCACACAGCTAATATGAAAAAATACAAATACAAAAATACATATGAAAAAATACAACTGTCAAACATTTTCTCACATACAACAACAACAACAACAACATCTTTTTTGCAATCACATTATTATAATTACCACCAATCTCAAGAAAAGTACTCCTCTTTCGCCAAATGTGCTAATGATAAGCACCAAATATCGTCCGTCCATGACAAAAATTGAACGGCGAAGTATAACGAGAAATTGCACTATATTTTGAATTTTGCTTTGGACAACAACAAATCACACAATGACAAAAAGAAATTATTGAAATGTCAAACTTAATCTCAATAGTCACTTAGTATATTAATATAGTTTATCTAAAATTCAAATATAGAATAAAAATTGTTGAACCAGCTAATAACAGTCAAGCAAACTTTCGGGCAGGGCAACATCTGTCTGGTCCGCTAGTAGGCTATCCTAAAATAACTTAAAATATGGGGCATTTTTTACTTTTTGTTGTTACTATGGTACGCGATACTATTGTTTTACTCGTCCTTGATTGCTTATTGATTATTGAATTCTTGACTGAACAACGGAAAAGTACATCATAGTGTAGTATCTGTTTATTTTACACTTTCTTGAAAAATAAGTTCCCTTTTTTAATACCAAAGAAAACTGTTAAAAGTCTAATAAAAACGTGTCTTTAACACCTTCATACTACAAAACCCTTCGGGATTTATCACAAAGGACATAAACTTAAGCTAAAGGGGATGAAGGGAAGGAGAGGTGTCATAAACTGCCACAAATGTTGGTTAACGTAAACGACTTATCAACGTCACTTCAGGGAATGACAATTCTTTTGTTCTCGAGCTTCCGGTTTATGGGCAGTGAAAGTTAAGCAATAAGAAAACGGAAAAAGTGTTTTGAAACAAAGGAAAAGTCGGAAGGGGTAATGAATCAAGGTTTAATGAAATATTACCTTACTTATCCCCTTATTAGAGGTAGAATACAGCTAACAATGCTTACTAATATTTGAGTTTAATTGAATATTTTTTACGAAGAATCACCTTCCGTACCGGTGACTAAAATGGAGCCCAGTTACGTGAATCTTAAACAAACTTTGTACTCTTTGTGTAGACACAAATGTCACGTGACTTTAACAAATATTTGATTTCTAAAAATTTGGTATAATTTAGGGCATTAACCTAAAAACTTGGTAACATTTTTGTGAGTTTTTGTATTGTTGCATCTGTTCTCGTTCTGGTGGTCTGCCTGGGGTTGCGCCTTCTGTCCATCGATTGCCCGTCCATCGGTCCATCTGTCCGTCTGTATACGCCGTAGCCCGAATACCTACCCATTAGTGACTCGTCTTTGGTCGTAGTTCCTTGCAAGACTTCACGATTCCCAATGATAACTGAGAAACGTCTGCTAAATACATACTCGGTGTGCATAACACTGAGTTTTATTTTTAAATATTGTACTTACTATTCTTTCGTTATATGCAGACTTTCTAGCCTTCAACATTATATTAATGGCTAGAGGCTGGAGTCCAAGAAGCAGTTTCAGAGCTCCATTAGTTCTGCTTCTGACTACGGAACCCTTAGACAATCTTCTGTTAATTATTTCCATATTTAAAATCAGACAAAAGTATCTTTCGGTATCTTGGTGTACTGAGTAATAGACGTACAAAGTTTAATTTTAATATTAAGGATACAGAGTAATGCAATCAGGATAATATAGCAGCGTCTAAAGTCAAATTGTACAAAGTAACTAACTTATTTGATCGTTTCTGTAACGAAATGTGTATTAATTACAAGATGAATAACTTTTGATGCAACTAAAATGCTATACAATTGCATTTGTATTTTATTTCCCTTTTGAACGAACATTTTCCCTTCATAACATTTTTATATTATCAAAAGTTATTAAACAATTTTTAATAAGGGTTAACTCTAAACTTTGTGTTTTGAGACCCAACGTTCCAATTTGTATTCCACTTAGTCGTTTTTTTTAATTTTGCGCTTCCCTTTTTCAAGTCACACTTTTTTCACTTCAGTATAAATGTTTTTACATTATAAACTATTGTTACACCTCCTTGCGAAAGACACCTAGTATATAAATAAATCGACTACGCAGCTAAACCGCTGACGTGAGTTGAGCAAATTTCCAAAATTAAGTTTATATGCCTATGTTTTAGGGTTTCAACCAAGAATTTGGGAAATAGGTCTATTCACGATGGTGCTGAATAGCTGCAAAATGGTGCACACGCCATTCCGTATATTGGGAGTATCTTCAATACACAAAACATTGCATGCTAGCACACCAACCCCCGTATTGGGAGTATCTTCAATACACAGTGCATTGCGTGCTTCACACGCCAACTCCACGGTAGAATCCACCACACGGCTTTAAACCGGGTACTTCAATGGTATTCTACGTTTTAATCGATTTTGGGGGAACCAAGCGAGCTATAAGGTCGCGTAAAAAAAAATGTGCAGAATATCATCCTACATTCATATTTGTAGAAAAAAATTAAAAACAAATTCATTCTCGTAGGAAAAATCTCAAAAATAGTTACTTCCTGTCAAAAAAGGCTTCCGATTGTTGGATTTTTTTGGCTAACAAACTCGTCCGAGCGACGTAGACAACCAAAATGTGTACCAAATTTTAACCAAATCGGACTTAAAATGCGGCCACTAGAGTGCGAACACACATATACATATATGATGTTTAATGACACCCCAAAACGTGTTCTGGGGACCATGATCAGAGCTCATTTGCTACTCCCGACCTTGGGTCTTACCATAAGGGCCACTGCAATAGCACATTTTTCCTATGGAAAATCGCTAATAATACGGCTAAAGTTTACAACACACCACCTGGCTATATTACGAGAGGTGACAATGTATGCGCAAGAAAAAACTCTAATACGTAATTGTAATATTTTATTCTATTTGTAAACGTCTTAAATAATTGCAAACAGAAAATATAATTTATGACATTTAATAAATTTTTAGATAAGTACATTTTCTACAAAAAATCCTTAGACTGTTTTTAATATTTCTGTAAGAATAAATAAAAAAATAATTGAAAACACTATAAAATGTAACTAGTTTGTATTATGTAGGCCTTGGTTCTCCTGCAGTTTTAAAGAATACTATATACATTCAACATGGTATTGCAGTTAGTATACCGATACAGGGGCAGCAGCAAACACAATTACTTGATACATATTTCCTCAATTCGGTAGTGTGTGAACTGTCAGTTAATTCAGCCATTTAACCCTTTGGTCCCAGGCCAAAAATATGGTTGGTTGGAAAAAATGTCATATGCAGTTTATTTTAAAATATTCTGAAAAATCCCAGACCAAAATATGTGTTACGGAAGAGGTTTGGTAAACAAATTATAAGTTGCCTTGCATTGAAGCTATTTTAATGTTTGTGGTATCAAAAGGTTACAAATTAGTTTGTCTATAAAACCTACTAATTTGAATGTTTCAATTATATTTTTAAAAACATTTTTATGTGGTAAATTGTGTGTTAATTTAATTTAATTTGTCAATTACAAATTGAATCCTTATACTATTTTCCATAAGTGAACAAAATTTCAAGTCATTTGATTAAACAATAATATCTGATTTTATGACGCAAAATGAAAAAGTAAAAATTAACATAGTAGTAACCTAACTAAACATTCTTAGAAAAGTGAGTTCATTTTATTAGTGAGTATTTGTATTATTACAAATTAAAATATAATTAATAATATTAAAACCAAAAACTGTAACACTAAATAACTAAAATGTAATTTGAAAACACACAAACTAAGAAACAAACTTTAACCTCACTAAAAAGGCGTGGTAAACAACCTTGGTAAGTTCACGAACATTATACCAATATATTACAAGTAGCACTAAATTTAATTATTATTATTGTTTAACTCTCACAACTAGATCACTAAATAACTCAAATATAGACTTAGGTGTACTAAAGAACATTAAAAAATCGAAAAATAAATGTTAAATTCACCAGTAAACAAAATCATAGACGAATAACAACTAAATTGCGCAGTTAGATTACAGCTGTCAGATCGTTTTAAAAATGTCAATAAGCACTTATAATGATTAAATTAAGGCTTACACTAATATATTATATTGTTTTGTACACAACAATGTCCAAGTTATATGTAAAAAGTTATTTACATAATTATAAGATTGAAATAATCTTTGCGACGATAGATCGGCGCTTAGGACTTTTCGCTTAACAATCAGGTGACGATCTATTACTCATACTTTTTAATCGACGATAGATCGTCGCCCTGGGACCCAAAGGGTTAAATAGTGCGATACTAAAGCACTCTGTGCAAAGTGTGTTTTAATGTTGTAAAATGCTGAATTTGGTGTATAGTGTTTTGAGATTCTCATGACTGTGACATGAGTCCTGAAGTTAAATGACTCCATAAAACAAAGAGAGAAGACTAAAAAACAAACTAATATTTTATCTTGCTCAACTTCGTCTTAAAAGATTTCGTTTTCCTTAACGTAACTTTTGTCTCTGTAATTTGTCACGACATTGGACGTGGGTTCCTGTTTTAGTACCTACACCCCAAATCAAGGAATTGAAGGGCCAAACGTCAGAAGAAATTGTAGGTGATCTGAACAGTCTTATGGTTCTAATTAATTTCATACAGTAGTTCAGGGTATGGGAGGACAAGACAACGTCCAGAAATTACGGATCCAAAAATATACAATCAAAAGTTATGCCTTATGAATCTCATTTTACCTATCACAGATAGTAATGATTGTAATATTTTTTTTACTAGTAGTTCTGTGAACAGTAGACCTCACTCGTTGAAATAAAAAATATGGTTTTGAGCTTAGGTTAAAAATAGTGTGCCAGTAAGGAAATAACCACAACCAATGACTACATATCAATAAGACGAACAGTTTAAATGGGTAGAATTCAGCCCATTAAAGTAGGTATAAAAGTGTGATTTTGCATCTCGCCGTTAGGAGCGCTGAGCGCTCTTTTTGCAGACGAGTGTGTGACAAGAATGGAAAGAGAAGGAAAGACAGAGAGGTCCGACTGTTATGTGACCTTGAACGCAGATTGTTGTGTCGACAGACAGTGCATGCCCCTCTGTTATTTATCATTGCAATTATTAAATTTAATCAAATCAGTTTCATTTATTTTGACACATAAAGCTGTTTGTTTATACAAGTTTTTATTAAATTTATACTATTGGTAAGTTCTTTTAAGAATTGTTTCAGTTAATACTAAACTCGTAGGAGTCAGCTGATTTGAGTTTTGTCTGACTTATTGTTTGTGATGATATAGTAACAATCGGCACCAGCTGATTCTGTTTTTGTTGACTTTATTATTGTTCTAAAAAAGCAA
The DNA here is from genome assembly GCA_018207615.1 of Philaenus spumarius. Lineage (NCBI taxonomy): Eukaryota > Metazoa > Arthropoda > Insecta > Hemiptera > Aphrophoridae > Philaenus > Philaenus spumarius. The sequence continues at coordinate 52,676 of JAGFPH010008145.1, forward strand.
CAAACAATATTGTATCCATAGTATTGCATTTAGAAACATTTTAGCATTAAGTTTTTCGTGTTTTAAACTGTGTTTGCTTTATTAATTAACTATGGAAATTGGAAAGTTACACAAACCTCCTAAGTGAAATAGATTCTGCCAATAAAAATATTGCAAATATGGTTTAGTAACCAGGACTACTCTTAAGTACTTACTAATTGCATAAATTTAATACAAATTTGTGTAAACAAACAGTTTTCTGGGTCAAAATAAATGAAACGCATTTGACTAAATTTATTATTGCAATAAAATATTATCGCCGTCCGATCCTGGACATCGCCCCCAAGAGGGGCGTGCACTAACTGGCGGAAAACGCCATTCAGGATATGATTCTAAGCGTAAAAATGATTGAAAAAATTCCTATGAAGGTATGTCCTAAAATGAGCGTTCCTTCTATCAGTCTGTATGTGATATTTAATTAAAAATTATTAGTTAAAACCCACTAACAATATAGAGATGAAACTTTCCACGTAAGCGCACACGCTTGCAGACTTATTTAGTGTAAAAAATCTGTTTACCTTTCTAAAAGGCGGACATTAAAAGTGTTTGTAGATACGACCGTTTTAATGTTACTTGAATTTGTAAAATTTAATGCCTCAAACTGTTCCTTTACAAAACAAACAATTGATTCAAACTGTCAAATTTCAAATACATATATTTACGGATTGATAGTCATGGGTTTGATTCCGAGTTTTTCAAAATCAAGCCGTAGGTGCAGCAGGATTGAAGCACCTCAAAGTACAGTTAACCAGAAAAGTCCTAAATTCCCAATTATCAATATGTGCCCCCACCATTAAAAACGCGGGGGAAAAATAATTGTATTATTAACACACTGTTTTTTATGCACTGATTACAAATCTTATATTGCAATATTTCTGAAACAAACCAAGCGAACGTGAAACCCAAATTTGTTATTTGTCTACCATTTTTGACGAAACTCACTTTCTTTATGTTTTTTGAAGTGCTAAATTTGAATTTTATATTGGATTTACACATCTCACTTTTGTGGCGCGCTAATAAATTACACTTATAAATGATTTTATTATACAAAGAATTATTTAAATGAGGGACTTGAGACTATTTTGTTAGTTATGTTTCGCTGCAGAAGTAGCATTTATATTCCAATTATTAAAAAAAAAGGATGTTGGTAATAGGAAAAATAAACTGATAGATGTGTTTAAAATAATTAAACTTTATGGGATCAATGCAAAGTTATTATTTACAGATGCATAGACTGGATAGTTAACTGCGGAAATGACGATTTTGCAGAACTACCAGACAATAAGTTGAGGTACCGTGTCCCGTGTTCAGTTCATTTTAAAAGTACAACATTCACCAACTCATTGAAAAACAGGCTAGAATGTTGATTGTTATACTTTCCTGCTAGAGAACGGAAAATTTGGCAATTATTAATTTTAAGTGTTTTATAGGAAATAAAATAAATAATAACATACGAAATTTACATAGTTACGTCTAATTGGTGAACTGGGGGCAACAGCCCCTTCACAATAAAAATAAATTTTTAGCCGAATTTTCGAAGAAAATAAGAGCTATATTACACTCGACTCAATTTGAAAATTACTTTATATTATATATATATCTGTTTTATTCCCGGATCGATAAGTGGTAGTAAATATGCTTCAAAATTGCTGATTTTTTGGTGAAAGGGTCCTAGTAGGATTCTTCAGATATACTTTTTTTTGTTCTTCGATCGGATTCAAAATGGCGGAGTTATACCGATTAATCGTTTTTGGGTAGGGATTTAAGTATATGGATTTTTCCCACCTTGATAAAATGGTAGTAAATATGCTTCAAAATAGCTGAAATTTTAGTGGAAGGGTCCTTGTAGGATGTCCCAGACACTGATATTTTCATTTTTCGATTTTACACAAAATGGCGGTTTGTTTGATTTAAACCAAAATGGCAAAGTTAGAGCGAGGAAATTGCATTATTACTACCACCCATAAGCCCTTGTGCAGATTTTGAGCTATATCGTTCGAAAGGTAATTAAATTTTCTACAATCCTGTGCAAAGGTATTTCAGGTACAGTCCCCGGAACAAGGAACAACATTGATAGAAAGCTCCCGATAAATGATTTTTTCATTATAAATGTCAGGTTTTTGCGCGATTTCTCCCACTCATAAGCCCGTGTGCAATTTTTGAGCTA
>JAGFPH010008146.1:0-15097 GCA_018207615.1 Philaenus spumarius
GTACACCTGTACGTGTATAAACCAACTATTTCATTGTCCATTGCCATGGTGTATACCTGTACGTGTATAAACCAACTATTTCATTGTCCATTACCATGATACACCTGTACTACATATAAACCAACTATTTCATTGTCCATTGCCATGATACACCTGTACTGTGTAAAAACGCTTTTTTTACCAAGCAAGTAAATTACTAAAATTTTAAACTATAATGAAAACTTAACGTCGAGTTAGCAATGTAAATTTTAAGCAATCTAATATAAAACTAGTTAAAACCCCATTCATTTCCGGTATAAAATAAATATTATTAATTCTAAAGAAAGAGGAATGTATTGTTATCTGTTCAAATGTTTTTGTAGAGTTAAGTTTGTTGCAACTGTCATGTTAGTTGCTATATTTGTTGTCAGGTTATTTTATACTGTATGGTATTTTGTTCTTTCAGTAATAAAACCTTTATAAAATTAGAACTGAAAAAAATTACAAAATTAATGTGGCTTGACATTCACGATTAGAAACAATATAACCACTGTAATGTTCTTTGATACTAAAATTAACATGTTTAAATAATTACTATATTTAAACATTTTCAGGCAAAATTTTACTTACTGTCATTATAGTTCTTGTGTACTGTGTACACTTTTTGTCATTCCGCGTTTTTAAGTTAATTGCTCGTTTCCTTTTATCATAACACAAACCTTAAAGCTAATAATAGTTGTTTGTAGTAGATATCACCATAGATATTTTTATTTTATGAGGTCCTGGAGTATCAGAATGGTGGACCCAATTTCATAAAAGAAAAATCATTATTATTAGTGAATTTCTATTGGAAATATGAGCTATTACAGTTAGGGTTGCCATACGTAAGGATTTCTCCGGACATGTCCGGGTTTTGAGGTAAAAAAAAATGGTCCAGGGGATTTTCCTAAATTACAGGAAATGTCCTCTTTTTTGACTATTGGAAGTAATGTATTAATATATTCACAAAACAACGTAAGGAAGGACTAAATTGGAAAATTATTTCATGAATTTGACTTAGTTTTTGAATGCTTACAACATAATACGCATTATTATAACAGTTATGTATGTTGATCATGTCTCCGTTGTTCTTACTACTGTCGTCTGTCATCGAAAGAAGAAAGAAGTAAGTGAGCAGTAAATAGTTCGATTGCGCGTGCAACCATAACAGCTGTTTCCTGTTTGTCTTCCATTCTTCACGTTTACATTGCATTGCATTTGTATGGGTCATTTTCGACTGTCTCGTTCACCGTTCACTGTTGTTTTGTTCAGTATTTAGTTGTAGTGACAAGTTAATTTATTTACATAGTTCCTCTCCATCTATTTTATTGTGTATCGATATATTTTTCAAATTGAAATGGGAGATGAAAAAGGAAAGAGAAAAGAACAAAAACGAAAATGTTCTTTTACGGACATTAAAAATGCATTAAACATATTTTGTATCAGGTAAATTCGAAAAAAGCAAAAAAACAGGTTCAAACCCGTTTCTGAAGGTTTAATTTTTCAATGTTTTCCCCGAACCTTCCCTTTTTTATGTGGGATATTACATATCAAACCCCTAGCCACCGCAACATAAAATGTCCTCTTTTTGGGTGTCAGAATATAACAAATGTCCTCTAACAAATGGCAACCCTAATTACAGTGACTCTTATGGTGAGATCTACGTTCGGGAGTAGTCAATGAGCACCAATCATTTTATCCAGAACATAAAAGCTTTATATTATATATATATATATATATACATATAGGTGTTCACACTCTAATGTCTGCATTTTACATCCGATTTGGTTCAAATTTGACCATTCAGACAAATGCAGTAGATTATTCTGCAAATTTTGGTCTGTTACTCGACCTTATAGCCTGTCTGGTTCCCCGAAAATCAATCAAAAAGTCAAATAGGTACTATAAAAGTACCCTTTATTTTTTCCACTCCGAGTGGAACAAAGCTGTGCGTGAGCTGGGGCTGGAGGCTGATATATTTTATACCAAATACAGGCAGATATTCAGCACCCTCGTGAGTAGACCAGTATCCCAAACAGTCGGTTGAAACCTTAAAATATAAACTTAATTTTTGAAATTTTTCTTAACTCATGTCAGTGGTTCAGCTGCAAGATCTTATTACTTAATATTTCAGTGTTTTATGAGTAACGGACTATACATTTTTTTTTGCTGTAATATGATAAAGCGTGTCCTATAGTTAGCTAAAATTACATTAATCACATACACGTTTTAAAGCAAAACTATTAGTGACCTCTTTTAAATGGTAGATTTTTCCCTACGTCGCCCTTAATTTTACTAATTTTCTTAATGGATAAAATAAATTTGTATGATTTTGTTCCTTTAAACAATTGTAATAAAAATGTGTTTTATTATTGTGATATAATATAGAAATTGTTAAACATGTTCATAAATATCCTACATTGATTAAAATGTTCATCCTAGACAAGTCAAAATGAATCTCACACCAACTAATCCTATCACTTCCCATGAGTGTTTTTTAATAATTATTACTCATGAAAAGACGAGAAGGTATTATTGTATTGTAGTTTTAAATCCCTGCCATGTTTTATTTACTTTTATGTGTTTGTATCAAAATATTTTACATTTAAATGGTTTATTTATTTATCCGCAAAATATTCACCCTATGTTTGACATTAAATGGTATCAGTTGGAGTTAAATATTAATTTTGATGACAAAGCAGATTAAAGCAAATCAACTTCAATATTTATCAAGAAATGTGCCATTATGAAATGAATCACAAACTAGAAATAAGTTCAAACTATTTAGATACAATATTAAGCTTTCCAGGAGTAATGACGATCTGGAACGTCATGAGCTCCCGTTTGAGGAGGAGTGACTTCTGAAATCTCAAAATGTATAAAGGAGTACAATTTTTTTTCTGAATTCATGAAACCTCAAAAGTTGTTTATTATGAATACACAAACTAATATGGGAAATAACGTAGGTTAATTCACAAATGAAATATTTTTCTTTGTATGAAAATCTTCAAAACAAGGGTGTATATATACATAATGGCACAACACAATCAGAGCACAGTAAGGCTGTGACCTTCTACTTTTGCTCTTTTTTTTTTTGTATTGCGTAGCTTCGCTTTTGAAACTTTCTTGTTTGTCGGAAGCGGCTGAGGAATGTGGTGCTCCTTCCGGCATTGGATGTTTGTCGCCGATTCTTACTATTGGTCTCGGGACAACAGCCAGTTCTTTTCTCAAATAACTGTCTCGGGAAGACTTTTATAATTGGGGAGCCAAATTAGACATAAACCAACGATCTAACTAATAAAATGTGAAAAAAGAATAAATGGCGACCACTCTGAGTTTGAACAACAAATATAACTCAGGATAATTTACCGCTTAAACAAATTCCTGTGTCATGTCATGCTACTATTGCAACAGACGATTGGTTTGAACCATTTTAACTGGGAAATAATGCACCTGTGCAGACTTACAGCCAGATGATTGGCTATAAGACAGTTTCGTAGACAGTGAATCATTGGTTCCTAAACACCAAACTGTGCTCTCAGTTAAAGGGCGTTACTCTCACCCATCTCTTTCAGATATTCCAGTAACCTCTCATCAAAATTATTTCGTGAAGGCCTAAAGTGTATAAAAACAAAAGTGGTGAGGCTAGCAAAACACTACAAATGGCGTTCCAGAACGTTACCACTCCTTTTGTACATGATGTTCTAGAACATCATTACTATTTAGGTGCAATTTTCCATCCTGTATATACTTTCTAATTGTTACAGTACTTTACATCATAAACTAAATGTTATTTGTTTTCTAGGTTTAGTTAAAACAAAGCTGTTGAAAATATCACACATTATGCCATAACTATGAGACTGAAAGTCTGTTTTGCAATAGGCTATTCCTGTGGAATATGTCTAAATAAATGAATCATGTGTATCCTTGACAACATTTTGCGTATGTAATACATAGTCAAACAAAAATAAACAACCTTATGAATTTAGATTTAAGAAGGTATAAAATGTAAAATAAATAGATTTGTAAATATTTATCAAAACTTTTATTTAACTTGCCAAAACTTTGCAGTCTCCACAACTTTTCTACTGGGATAAAATAAACTGTTTGGCTTATAGTGTTGGTATTTGTACTGTAGCGTTCTTAATAAACCCGGTACACAATTTAAAACTCCTGCCCACAAGGCAACCTAACTTACTGACAAGCATTGTGTTGCAATTTTGCTCCTTTCCTTAATTCCTATTGTCACTACCGGGTAGCGCCACTAGCCTGTCTTGTGCCATAAGTCACCGAACAAAGAAATTTCTTTCTAGCTAGACTAAACTAGAAGTAACGGCAGTTCTGTACATGGTGCGTCAGATTATAAGTTCATAGTTAGTTAAATGTCTTAAATGTAAATGTGAGTTACACAGTAATTAGTGTGTACAAGTAGTATGTCAAATGAAATCATAGTGAAAGTTTTTAGGCCTAGTTATTGAACTGGACCAACTTTACCAAAGTTTCCAAGTTTTGCATCACTTTCCAAGTTTTGCATCAGTTTTCAAGTTTTGCAATGGATCAAGTCTTCCATCAATTTAGTTCAGCTTTAAACCTCTTTTTACTTTCCTTACCCTATACTAGGTAAGGTAAGTATTGCGATCGACCCAAAAATTCGATGTCGAGTTTTCATAATATCTTTACGTTTCAAGGCCCCCTGAGTCCAAAAAATGCATTTTTGGCAATTGGTCTGTCTGTGTGTCTGTGTGTCTGTGTGTCTGTGTGTCTGTGTGTGTGTGTGTCCGGAGTGCACAGGGCAAACGGCTGGACGGATCAAGCTGAAATTTACAGGATATCTTCAAACACGTAAACAATTTAACCCATGTAAATTTGAAGCAAATCAGAGTTGGTGTCTTACCGTGGGACCAGTTTTTAGCACATTTTTGGTATTTACTCCAAAACCCCTCTAACGATTTTGATTAAACTTTGCTAACATACACTACTCAGACCCCCTTAACACGCTATGTACGCTATATACCCTTAAAAATTCGTTGAAAAAAGTTATTACAAAAACGCAAGTTATTTTGTTTGTATCTCCGAAATGGCTGGTCCTATCGACTTGAAAATGGTCTCATTCGATTCAGCGTCCAAAATAATGTCAAAAAAGATACCCCACTCAACTTTTTCCATTTTTTCAAAAATTGACCCCAAAAACGCCCTTTTTGGTGGCAAAAATGACTTTTTTTAAACTAGCCGTGTTTGGTATCGACCTTTACATTTTTGGGGGTGAGAAATCGATTGAGACCAAAATCAGGTCCGTGGGATTAACCGTTTTGAAGTTAGTACCGCTTTCTTCGAAACGGATACTCCTATTAACTCGAAAATGGTATCATCAATCTCTCGCTCGAAAAATTTGGTAATTGATACAGCATCTATTTTGGTAAGGAAAGTTGTGTGATGTGCACACCAGATGTTTTAAATAGTAATTCCTTTTAAAAGAAAATATTCTAAAAAAAAAACTTTATTAAAACTTCTGCGCAAACTTTAATTTAATCAAAATCTCACAATAGACTGTTTAACCAAAGTGAACAGTTCTATACTCAAAAAGTCTATGTTTATTTAAGGTATTTTTATTGTAATTGTAATTATTTATGACATGTAATTAATAATTTAATAACTTAACTTGGGAGGCATGCTTGTAATTAAAAAAAAAATAAACATGACGTCACAATATAAACTTATATTTTAGTATTTAATTTATTTATTTGTATTTGTTTTATTCTTCAAAATTGTGTTTTTATTAATAAAATAATGTTGGCCAACAAACAAAAAACATACTGTTATGAATAAATATTCATAATAAAATACATATTTAATATAAGGATTATACTGATACCTGTTTACTGGTGCTTTGTAAGAATATTGTGTATTCTCTTTAACAAATGTGTACATGTGTTTATGAATATTAATAGTGACAGATGGTCAACCATTCCTTCAACCATAAACTGGAAGTCTATAACTATAATAGTTTCGTAATCGTACCAATGAACAAAACCAATTTCAACAATGAAAAACAAAAAGAAATAAAATCTATAACACATACAACCACACTTTAATTGACACAATAAGTAAGAAGAAAAGTAACACATAGCAACTAACAAAAGAAGACATCAAATACATCGGAATAGACTGTCTCGGATTGATAGACAACATAGCATCGAGAATCTTCACAAAAACAAGGCTGCATGATATCAGTTTGTTGTTAGCTTCATATAATTTTCAATATTGTTCATATTTATGTAGTATTTATTTTATTTATTTATTTAGTTCCTGTTACATTACGTTATGCAATATAGACAGACCTATCAACATCTTTTATATGTTAACAAAAACAAAACATAGAGTGCCTTAAAACTAACTTTTTGCTAAACTGATAATTTCAAATTTGAAAACTTCATATTATCATTAAAAAAATCCTTGAAGTCATAATAAGCTTTCTCTATATAAAAAACTTCTATGTGTGTCTTCTTAAAATAAATTTTTTAGTTCCTTTAATGTGTAGAGGAAACTTAATGATGTTATCAATGCATGTTGCCAAATGTGATGTTATTCTGGTAGGTGATCTGAAACTTTCTATAAAACTTTTATAATCAATATCCTTTCGTAACAAATCAAGTAAATTTTGAAAAAATTCTGTAATCATGATTTCGATGTACAGAAATTATAATTAAGGCATACATTTAAAATATTACTTTTCCAAAACACCAAAATCTTCCCTCAGGAAAGAATTTAAATTATACCTTAATAAAATACACGATCCACCAACTAGATCAGAATTTTTCTATTTCTACAATATGAATGTGCAACAACAAAACCAAACTGAAATTTTACTTAGAATGCCTATCTGATCGTCTATTAACCAATGCCAATCTAAGTGTCTAACAGTTATCATTAGACACTAACAGTTTATCTGCAGGCAACGGACTGCAAGCCTAACTGAAGATTTTTAACTGTCACAGGCCACACACTATTCAGTTCTAATGACATACTTTGTCTGCAGATAATGAACTCGCAGATTAATAACTGCTGGCCAACTGTACACTCACCATACATTAGCAGTTTTGTCAACGTCGAGTTCAAAATTTATTGGTAAAAGTAAATAAAACGCGTACTGTAGATAAAAAGTGAAATAAAGTTAGTTATGTACCCAAATAAAAGTTGCAGCTTTATTAATATTACTAACTAGGGAAGAAAGAAATGCTACTAGGCAAAAGATTGACTACTTGAATTTTAATATTATTTTATTTTTAATGTTTCTAAGTTTATTTTTAATATCAGAAAATAGTTATATCATAATTTTATAAATTTTAAATTAAAATAATTTTTTATTTTGCTGAAAGAAGAAAGAATTATAGTTTAAAAAAAAAATAAACAATTTTATAAAATCAGATAAAGCATAATCATTTACATAATCATTTTTTAAAGGACTTGAAGTGTATTAATTAATAATTAAATTGTACTGTCATCAAACTTGAATGCATACTGGTAGCATTAAATTAAATTGTATTTGATTTTGCTTTCTACAAAGAAGGATTTTGCCGGTAAGTGTCTGTAAATTCCGTTAAATAGTTACAGATTTACCACTCATTTCGTATAATATGAAATACAAGTAAATCTGTCACAAAACTTTCAACTAGCGTAAAGATTTCAACAGCAGATCAGAATTCAAGTTATTTGTCCACACACACACACACATAGTTAAACGACAGTCCATCTAAACTGCAGATCTCAGCCTGTCCACGAACTGTGTGTCTGTGGCAAGATTTAACTTCAGTTAATTGGCCTGCAGTCCGCGGATTGCAGATAAACTGTGTAGTAAATGGTTACACTAACTTGTTCATTAGTGGGTTTCCCTTTAGCTCCATATCCCATATTTGAGAGTTTTTTATGTTCAATTTAAAAACAATGTTTTTTTCATAATGTTCATCTTTATAATAGTATAGGGCTTCAACATGAATAAAAATTACCAAGTCTTTTACATTGAGCTTATTATAGTTTTGATTAAAAAAGTGTTCATGTATTTTTCTTTTTTTTACAATGACCTGTTTGTCAAATTTTGTTTCATAGTATCATCATCATTATTTTTTTTATAATTTAATACAAAAATGTATAACAGATGTAAATACTATTTCTGTGGCACAAAAAAATTAGTAAAGAGTAATTAAATCACATAGGCATTGCACTGTTTTATTTTTTGTGAAACAAATAATAATAACAGGTAGTTGTCAAATTTACTAGTGGTTAGTTTTAAATGATATAAAAATATGGTCAGTAATCTAGGGTTAAGCACAATATTGTGATATTTGACTTTTCTAAAATGATTTCAATATCACAAATTCTGTCCATCAATCCTCTCTGAATATTGTATTGCATCAACCAATTAGGCTTATTATTTAACAAAGATACATTTTCTATCACAGACATACCTTTACTAATTGGTTTTAAGGATGCTAAAAATCACCCTAAAAAAGAACCCCTACATTTATAAAAAATCAGGGTCTTTAGTTGAGTACCAGTTTCTAACTATTATTTCTCTTTTTGACACTTCACCTGCTTTTGAATAAACCTACCAGTTTCACTTCCCACAAAACACTTTCATAAATATGTCTTTATATGTAAGCTTCTTTGTCCTGCCTGAATGACTGACTGACATAGAATCAACTAAGACCCAAACTACTTAAGATACAAATAATACAGCTGTTTGGATCAAAACCTTAGTAACACAGTCATGTATTTTGTTTACATTCATTACCATAGCAACAAACTTAGCAGCAACCAATTTGGCAAAGGAGAATCAGGTAATTATTCTTCACGACTAATAGTTTTTTTTTTATTAAATAAAAGCAAACAAAAGGCTAACTGTATTGTAAGTCAAACATCTGGTGTTACATATTATATTGTTTCCTTTTGTGACGTGTATTTTGCGGCCGAGTTGCCATGCACAAGTCACCGTAAGTTTTGCCGGGATCGACTCTAATCGGAATGGGATATGTTCCAGGGGTCCGGCAAACTCGAATATACGGGAAAGGTTTTTGGCTCAGTTATACCATGAGCGAACTAGAAGGTTGACACTCCACCCTTAATATTTCATCACCGCCAAAAGCTCCTTTCCGGGATGAGTGCGTGATGGTTACAGCTACCCTTACTGTACAGCGACCTACCGTTACTACAACGCCGGCGAACCGTAAGAACAACCGAACTCTCGATGCCTACTTCTTAACACGTTTCTTTAGGAACGAGGTAGCTGAATATTCTCCAGCAAGGATCGAATTGGCTGAATATTCTCCAGCAAGAAAGCTGAATATTCTCCAGCAAGGAAGCAGAATATTCTCCAGTGGGGTGCGAATACAAGAGAGGAGCCTATACTACTCTTACTGTACTAATAAATTACTCCCGAATTTCCTGGGGAACTTGAGGGAAAATCATTAATTACTAACTATCTTATAATACCTTAGGCTATTAACTATGACCTATTACAAAATTAGTACTTAGTATTACAAGAGTTGGCGTTTTAGCAAAGTAATATTTTCCTAGACCCTTAAGCTACATTAATAACACTTATTATAAATTATACTCTTTGGAGGAACGAGGTAGGCTGAATATTCTCCAGCAAGGTCGGGTAGGCTGAATATTCTCCAGCAAGGAACGGGCGGCTGAATATTCTCCAGCAAGGAACGGGAGGCTGAATATTCCCCAGCAAGGAAGCTGAATATTCTCCAGCGAGGTGCGAATATAGGAGAGGAGTTTAAACTACCCCCTTACGGTGCTAATAAACTACTCCTGAATTCCCTTACGGCAAATTAGAAATCTCTTAATCGGTAACACTTACGAAAAAGTAACAATCCCTAGCCTGATTCGATTTTGAATGATCGGCGACCCCTTATCGATGAAGGCTCGACGTCGAATGATCGAATGACCCGTTTACGATGTCGAAAGACCGACTGATCGAATGATGAATGACCCTTAGCGCTGATCTCCGGCCGCTTATATACCCTTCGGTGAAGGGCATGAATAAACAATAGGTAAACAACGCAAACAGACTTTAGCCTTAACGGGTCGGGCCAGTCCATTCCTGCCACATGTCACGTTACCTTGACTTGGCTTACCTGAGTAAACAAACCATAAGCAATGCAAACACAGGTGCAGTGCTGCGGGTACAATCCGACAATAACTAGATTTGACTGGTGGTAGTGAGCAAAGCATATGTCGTTCCAAATAAAAATTGTGGGGGTGAAAATGAACCCGTTACACTTTAGTTGGTAGGATCTAAAATATATCTAAAATTATTTAATATTATTATTAATTGATATAAAAAACATTTGCAATTCAATTACTTAAGTCAAAGGGATGAAATGGGATAACCACACTTAAAATTGAATCAAGCAATACCAAAGCTTTGCCAGGTCCATAATGACACCTAAAATGTATTCTGGGGATCATGATCGGTGGTCATTGACAACTCCTGGTCTTACCATAAGTAGGCCAGTCGGTAGGGGTAAATTTAGACCAAAAGTTCCAGTAATTTACAATACAGCTGATTTTTTTTATAAGTACATTAAAGTATGTAGATTAACATAAAAAAAAGTTTACCAGTCTATCGATTTCCCAAAGTCGAAAAAAAATCGATTATCATTTTTTTTCTCGATTATCCTTAATATTTCGAGCTGGGATGAAGATAGAGAAAAATAAAAAATACCACCGTGTAGAAGAGGTATTTCTCAACAAAAAAGGTCGTATGTATTTATTTCGTCCGAGCAATGGTTTGTCTGGAAAAAATTCGATAATGCAGGTATGTATTTTGTAGCAGGGGAAATCACTAAAAGGGGACATCTTATTCATATATGAAGTTTTGGCTCATTCTAAATTGGCCGAATTTTAATATATCGAATTGAAACTTGACGTAGGAGTTAAAATATATATTTTAAATATTTATGCTGAGTCTCAGCTGGTTATCTTGAAAATGACCCGATCTAGGAGTCGATATCGATTATCGATTTTAGGAGTACCGGATCCACGAACTAATTTCAATCTATTCCAGTTTCGTCAATTTTTGGAATATCAACATCAAATTTGTTTTACAAGTTGAGTACACCAGTATAAATATTCTTAGTAAGTATGAACGATTTTTGTCATGCTATTTTTTAAAAACGAGGCACTTGAAAATAGTCTTCTGTTTTACCTATCTCGTTTTAACTATAACACCTTTGGATTCAACGACTCCATTTTCGACATTTTTGAACATATTGATTTAAAAATTGGTACATAAGTTAAAAACACAATTGTTTTTTGCTATACTTATTTTAAAAACTATATTTAAAAAATTGGCTAATCTGCAGCAGATTAACTCAAGCGTTTTGATGAAAAATCTAAAAAGGTCTAAAATTATACTTTTTAAGTTACTTGTGCTTTGAAAAGTAAATAATAAAAAAGGTTTTTTAGGTACTCCTTGATCTTGTTTGAATCTATATATTTAACTTGTAAAAAAACTTTCAGGTTGATATTTTATATTTTAAAAAGTTTCTAAACTGGAGCTGTTTAAAATGAATTGGTGGGTCCGGTACTCCTAAAATCGATAATCGAAATCGACTCCTAGATCGGGTCATTTTCAAGATAACAAGCTGAGACTCAGCATAAATGTTTAAAATATATATTTTAACTCCTACGTCAAGTTTCAATTCGATATATTAAAATTCGGCCAATTTAGAATGAGCCAACGCTTCATACATGAATAAGATGTCCCGTTTTAGTGATTTCCCCTGCTGCAAAACACATACCTGCATTTTCTATTTGTTTCCAGACAAACCATTGCTCGGACGAAATAAATACATATGACCTTTTTTGTTGAAAAATACCTCCCATACACGGTGGTATTTTTATTTTTCCTATCTTCATCCCAGCTCGAAATATTAAGGATAATCGAAAAAAAATAATAATCGGTTTTTTTTCCGACTTTGGGAAATCGATAGACTGGTAAACTTTTTTTTATGTTAATCTACATATTTTAAGGTAATTATAAAAAAAAAAATAAGCCGTATTGCAAATTACTGGTAGTTGTAACTTATACCGACTGGGCTAAAGAGTCACTGCAATAACTCAACTTTACTATGGAAATTCAATAATATGACAGCCATCATTTTATTCAAAGTTAAACAGTTCTTGAGAAAATAAACGTTTAAAAATCATTAAAAAAAAACTATTTGTCTTTACATTGTAGATTGAAGTAGACTACATAAAAGAATCATATCACATAGTAAACTTAATGGTCCAAAACGGGTCTTAACCATAAAAATATAAATGAGTAAAGTTATACGTTCTGGTACTATAATAACTAACTGCCTGAACGGTCTAAAGCAGTTAAACTACGTAACACAATACATTTCCATTAAAGTTTTGCTAAAAACAAATCCTTATCATACTTTTAGTGTTCAAATTAAAAAGTTAATATTGATACCGAAACATCTGTCACAGTCCTGCAATAAAAAGTGTAGTAAAATAGTTATAATTTTTCTAAAAATGTGTAAGAAAAGGAAAAGTGGAAGTTTGAAAATTAAAAAAAAATGTAATTGTTTGCTTAAGATCGCAAGGGAGAAGTGTTCAATTTTTAATTAACACAATTTACGAAATGAGGAAGCACAATGTCCATTTCAGAGGTTTTACTATACATTAATTAAACTATACATTGTATTAACATTAACAGATTAAGCCTATGACGTAAGACAATCTGTTACACTTATATACCCAACTCAAATATACTAAATTAGCAATGCGATTGTGGCCTAACCGGCTAAGGCGATAGTCTATGGTGATGGACTCTGCTGGTTCGAATCTCGACAAGACCAAAACTTTTTTTAAACAGATTGAATAGAGCCTTTCAAATTAGGAGCATTTCACTTTAGGAAAGTTTCACATTTGGAGATTTTCACTTTAGGAGCGTTTCACAAAATGCATGGTGAAATGCGTGACGGTAAAATCCGATTCACCCCCAGCAACAAGAAAACTATATACTATGCTATACACACATGTATACATTTTTTTTTTTTGGACGTGGTTCGTCTATAGAAGTTTACACTTCATAATTAGTTTAGAAAATTTTAGTAGGCTCTTTCAGAGATATTACAAGTTTTTGTAAATAAACACCTCATAAGGTCGAGAGTTGTGTATAAGCACCGATCATGTCCACAGAATACGTTTTGGGGTGCCATAAAAATTGTATATATATGTATATATGTGTTCGCACTCAAAATACCGCATTTTAATATGTGTGTGTGTTCACTTAAATTTTACTTTAACTAAATATGTTCAAAAGTTCCTTTAATCCAATTCATATTAATTTTCATTTCTATGCTCAAAATCCCTCGGTCCCAGAGACCTCATAAAGATGAAAAGTCAAGACAACTCAATAAAATATTTTTGTCTCAAATAAAGTAAATTATTTTATTTTCAGTAAATTTCCATAGGAAAGATGAGCTATTGCAGTGACTCTTATGAGGAGACCTAAGGTCGGGAGTAGTCAATGAGCATCGATCATGCTCCCCAGATTACGTTTTGGGGTGTTATTGAAAATGTTATGTATACATGTGTTCGCACTCTATCGGCCGCATTTACAACTGATCTGGTCCAAGTTGGTTTTCCATGTGGCTCGGACGAGTAAGTTAGCAAGTTAATCCAATAACCAGAAGTTAAATATTTCGGTCGGAAGTAAAATTTGTTGAGATTTTTCGTACTAGAATGAAACGTTTTGTGGTTTTATCTGCAAAAATAAAATAAGACATAATTTTGCACGTTTTGTTCCCCCCTGACCTTATAGCTCAACTGGTACCCCTAAAAACAATCAAAACTAAAATACCTTGATTATCAGTACTTTGTTCAAATCCATGTGGGGCAGTTTCTGATCTTGGGCCATCGGCGGGGATGAAAACTTGCGAAGCGAGTCAGTCCATACTCCGGAGCGCAAGGTCGAGGTACACACAAATTCTACTGATATGTTTTTCAAATCAGCTTTTTTATATAACTGTATTAGAACATATTTATTAGTACTAGTAACCGCTGTCGTGAATTAAGCAAATTTTCAAAATTAGGTTTTTGTGTTTTAGGGTTTCAACCAACTATTTGGGAAATTGGTGTACTCACGAAGGCGCTGAATCTGAGTGTACGAAATATATTAGTAGAATTTGTTTGCTTCTCGCCTTCAGCCCCGGAATATAAATATACTGCATACGTACAAGTGCTGAAGAGGCGGGAAAGTTTACTATTACTGTTGATTCTTGAACAGTGTACATATTTTATTGTCATGCTATTTTTAGAGTTATGCCTACTGTATTTCCGAATTATGAACAATTTTACTAATCAAAATTAACAAATCAATATTTTAATAAAAATAGCAAATAGGCCTACTGTCGAACTCGGTTAATGCGTCAACTCGGACATGGAGTCATTTTGTTGGGACCGGTCAAAACGTTGTCTGTAAATAGTTTAAAGACCCGGATGTAGCATCATAAATCTACGATAAATTTTACTTTAATTTCATTAAACATGTTTACAGTTTAATGTTAAGTAAGTATATCATACTGTAAACGTCAACTTTTAAGACGCGATGACACTGAACAAATAGATGTACGATCGGCTATGTGTAAGAAAAAACGTGATCTTGTAACGTCCATAAGTCTCTACATCAAATAAATTCTACAAAAATATAGCTACACAATAAATTTACAACATTCCTTGCATTACCACGTACTCGCTCAACAGCATTGAAAATTGGAGATAAACTAAAACACTACAATTAGTTAGACCTTTCACCACCGGAGGGCAGCACGCCACGGCCAACTAAATATAATTCCTAAACTATACGCCATAAGCACTACGAACCATTTTTTTTAACAACTGAAGTGAACTTAGACGAAGACATCTTGAAAAACCACGACCGAGTGCACTTGTGCGTATTAGTATGGTTTTAAATATTTAATCACAACATAAAATGGGTGACACAATGTCATATAGGCAGTAGCATAGCCAGGATTTTGAAATGGGGGGGGGGGGGGGG
>JAGFPH010008146.1:27338-44869 GCA_018207615.1 Philaenus spumarius
TTTATAGTATGTTTATTGAGGTTGGCTTAGCGTCCAAAAAGGATGAATCCACAGTGCATGCCACTAAATAGTTTGTAGTATGTTTATTGAGGTCTGCTTAGCTTCCAAAATGGATGAATCCACCGTGTATACCACTAAAAATAGTTTATAGTATGTTTTAGTGAAGATGTTTTAGTGGGTAGTACTTCTTATTTGCACGCAAGAGAGAGGTGATACCCGCAGTATCTCTCAGAAAACCATACCGAAACACTTAATCCTACCGAAAGACCTTAAGCACGGCAAGCTGTAGAATAAAAAGAAAAGTTCTGTCTATTTATTACGACTTTACATGCTAACATACCTAATGTGTTTTTTTGCAATCCGATGTGACGTGAGCCATTATTAGCTTGAATTATCGGAGCTCTACTGTACATGCAAGTCGTCCGGAAAAAGATACAGCTTAAAGGATCAGTTAAATATTTGGGAGTAACCGTGAAACTAAACTTACTTTTTCAAACCATGTCAAACAAGTGACCGAGAAGACAGAGAAAGTCAGCCAAGCTCTGTGCAGATTAATGGCTAATTTAGGAGGCCCTACTGCAAGTAGAAGAAGACTGCTCATAACGTTGTCACACTCTATCCTCCTTTACGAAGTAGAAATCAGGGGGTAAAGGGTGTATACAAAGAAGATACACAAAGTTCTTACAGTTCAGTTTAAAAACCTGTGATATTGGTGATTGCGGGAATTATCCTTATTGATCTTATGTCAGAGGAGAAAAATGTGTCTATGGAAGGCAGGTGGAGGCGGATAAAAAGCCGACATTAGCCGAAGCTAGAGAGATTACTAAGTAGCTGGATCGCTGGAATATGGACAAAAGAGGGAGACGGTTAGGCTAATAGTAAAGATAGGGTCCTGGGTTAATTGTGGGTTTGGAGGAGTAAATTTTTACCTCACTCAATTTCTCAACGGTCACTCATACTTATATAAAATGGAGAAAATAAGTAGTCCTGAATGCGTGTAAGGAAACTATACCATAGAATGCGTCAAACACCTTTTTCGAAAGTAAACGGTGAGCTCAGAGAGGAACAGTTACTTTAGTCAGAGATAGGACCTATTGACCTAGATAAAATCATCAATCCCGATGCTGGTGTGCAAGGAAAAATGGAAGAAAAGGGCAATCCTTACTGAAACATTGCTCAGACAAAATAAGTTGATAGAGAACTTACTAACGGCTCAATAAACGCAGCCTCATACGAGACGGAGCATTACTATGGCTAAAAGTGACTCCACGCCATAGTAATGCTGGAATGCGGTCCCGGCGTGAGTTCAAGCATGAATTTTAGAAGTCAGGGTTTAGTGGGTACAGGGATTCCCACACACCAGGAGAATCTCCTGATAGTGCCTAAAACAAGTTTATTAAAATGTTGAATAAACCTTAATGTTTTTAATAATGTGGATACTGTATAGGTTTTTGTTTTTGTCCTTTCTCTCGAGATAACAAAAATGTAGTTTAATGTTAACTTTGTTGAAGGTACAAACAAGTTTAACGGTAGATTATTCGTACTTACAATAGACTCTGAGTAAGTACTTGAATAAGTACTCTGAATAAACGCTTACTTGTTTTCTAATTCAATAAAATTATTTTTCACTTGAATTGTTCACAGTTTTTTTTTTTTCAAAATGCATCTAAAAACATACATAAACGGTACCGTTTAAGTAAACGGTACATAAATAGTCCTCTAAATTGTTAGTACTTGATTCATAAACCATGCCAACATTGCTAGATAAGAATCTTCCATTTCAATTAAATTAAGTTTTTTTATAACTTCTCGTTCTCACTACGGTCATTTAATTCAAATGGCTAAGACTTTTAATTAATGATAAGCAGGGTATAAATAATGGAACTAAATTAAACGTAGGCTTACTCCACAACAACTCCGACATGACTAAAGGAAGTGTTAGTTTTGTTCTTCTTACAATCTTTGTGGTGGGTCAGAGCCACGATGAAGTTCAACCCAATATTGGGATCAACTGGTTAGTGGACTTGACCATCAGCATGGCAAAAGCTAAGATAATAGCAGAAGGTCACGATCAGATACCTATTCCCAATTTGAACGCCAGTTTCAAAGAAAAAGTGGGTTTTATTACCATGTCTGGTTCATTTAGAGCGATGAAAGGTTGGTTCAGAAGATTGTCCACTCTAAAAAGAACCGGGAACGCGACGCTCACGAAAACCACTCTCATGTATCGTATAAAGACACGCATCGGTCTCGAGGACATGGAGATCGGTTTCGACCACTACATAGTTGAACTCTTGGGCTTGGACATTACTGGAAAACTGAACGCTAAAGTGGAACATAATTCCGTGGATAGTCAAGTCGATTTGTCTTTCAAGACGGGGAAATGTGTTGCGACTTTAAACCACGTCGTCTTGGATCAGTTAAGCGGATTCGATGTACACGTGACCGGATTGGGTCCGTTTAATTGGCTGTTGAACATAATAGCTGGCTTCGTCACCAACCACTTCCATAATAATATCAAGAGTGTGGTAGAGCAACACCTGCAATCTTCTGTCCGATATGCTTTGAAAGAGGTAGATATTTGTAAATATTTTCCTCGTCCTACACTTACGCTTTAAAGTATGTATTTCATATTAAAACGTTCTTCTGAATAAATGGTGCTGAAAGTAACACTTTGTGTGTGTTTAATCAGTAATTATTCTAAATTCTGTAAATTTATAGTTTAAAGAACATTGTTACAGGGCGAACATAGTTTAAGGGGGCTAGTGTAGCTTTGCAGTTTATTTTCCTACAATTAATTCAATACATTCAAATGACTTTATTTAGGGGTGTTATAAGTGTATCTGTGCATCTGTCTGTGGCATTGTAGCTCCAAAATGTATGAACCGATTTTGATTTAGTTTTTTGTTTGATAGAGCGTGTTCTTCGGGAAAATCTGTTCAGCCGTTTGAAGATCATCAGCTCTTTTCTAGTTTACCTTTTAAAGGGTTTTTGTGTTATGAGTTTTATAAACTTTTAATTTATGATTATTGTAGACATGTAAATGACATTTTACTATATTTTTACTATAAAATATATTTGTCTGAAGCTATAGCAGAAAATTTATAGTAAATTTAATAATTAGGTTTTTTAAATACATTTTTCGTATATCATAATTTTTTATTTTAACGCTTACTTTTTACATGATTACTCTTACTCTTAATCTATTTGGGATATTTAAAAAAAATGAAACCACTCCTTCTTCCAAATTAATGTGACTATGGCGTGAACTAACAAAACCAATCTACTGCAAAAATAATAGATTTAATTTTTGAAATTTTTCCCCAAAAAAGTTAGTTTTGATAGTGCAAATTGTAATATCTCAAAAAATAGTTTGCTTTACATTTTTATTGTAGTTTACACCATACATTATAGTATTTTAAACAATCTATGAAAATTATAAACCTCTAGCCTTAATAGTTTTAGAGACATTTTGTAAAACGTTAACAAAAATTTACTTGTCGGAAAATCAATACTGAAGTTATATTTATATATTGTTTGAAAAATTTTTTGCACTGCATTACATACAAAAATTGATTACTGGTATTCGTAAACAGTCGTACAAATTCGGTTATTTCCGACAACGAGGTGAATTTAAAATAATGTTTAATATTTTTGTTGA
This sequence comes from Philaenus spumarius, assembly GCA_018207615.1. Classification (NCBI taxonomy): domain Eukaryota; kingdom Metazoa; phylum Arthropoda; class Insecta; order Hemiptera; family Aphrophoridae; genus Philaenus; species Philaenus spumarius. The sequence goes on from JAGFPH010008146.1 coordinate 31,000, forward strand.
GAAACCGATCTTCAACGCCTATAAAAGCGAGTAATATAACAGCTGATTTCACCCAAAATCTGTAATAGTTCAACAAACCCAGTTTAGATTATACTTAGGGGATATATTTACAACGTCAATCATTATAATTTGTTATGTAGGCCTAGTTGATTTTTTTAAATATAAGTTATAGAACTAATGTATGCTGTAATAAGTTATAATAATTGATTTGATGTTATAAACTGTATCCTACAACCTGTACCTGTATGATACAACCTTTTATCATCAATTTATTCTTTTATACAAATTTAAAGAAGAGATACCTATTCGTTTAACTGCGGAAACATTCGTACGTCTTCGTTTAACATATAAACATATTCAATTATTAATTTCTTCAATATCCCTAATATTAATAACTTTAGAAGCAATTAAAAGATAATATCATTTTTATTTATATATAATAATATTTGATATAAATACAAAATTTTAACAATCAGGCCTACAATTTTAAAATCCCTATAATTGTAGGCTACACATTTACAGAGTTAAAAATCTCAGTCATCATAGTTAGGTAGGCCTAGATAAAGTCTGTTGTTTTTCTATAGTATTTTTTTTAATGATGCATTTCTGATGTGTATCTAATTAATCTGCCTTTGATTTTTCAGGGGGGCTTACTAGTTTAAAATAATGTTTAATATTTTTGTACTGGGAAACCGATCTACGAACGGAAAAGATTCTGATCGGAGTCACTATAGTAGTTTACGCAACGATTGTATTATGAAGGCCTTTAAGCCACGAGTGAGATGTAAGTTGGAACACGAGCGAAGCGAGTGTTCTAAATATCTCACGAGTGGCTTAAAGGCTGAATACAATCGTTGCGTACACTACTTTATCTACGACAAAAAATATACAGGGTGTAAAAAAATAAGAAGTGTGTAATAATTCTTCAATTTGATACCCTTTTAACAGGAGTGAAATTAACATTCCTTAAAAAGAATTTGCTTTTGTATTAATTTCCTCTGGAGTTAAACAAAATTCATCACTATCACTCATGTTTGCGGAATGCGTCAACTCACGTTTGAGGTTAGTTACAATAACACACTAACATCCGGAACGTATGGGTACAATCAGCTGATGTACGAATAGCGTTATTTTTATTACAACTCTACTTCCGTCAAATGACGAGCTCTCATTGGTCTGGAGCCTATTATGTAAAGTGACTCCTGTTAGGTAAAGATATCATTACCTAATCGGGTTGGCTTTTGGTTTGTAATGTACCTCTTTCTGATGTTACTTGTAATAGCGTTATTGGTGTTTATTGCAATGGACTTAGATAAAATTCAATATACAGTAATTAATTATTATATTTCAAAATATTTGAATTATTTTTGTTCAGTGAACAAATTTAGGTAATATAATCACAAAATAAAAACTAAATACAGAACTAAATACGTAAAACAACTGCTTCTAATACCGGATTTCCACCAAATAGACAAAACAAGAAATACAAATAAAATAAAATAAACTGAACAGTTCTTAAAACATTTTTGCTTGAAAACAGTGTTTTAGTAAACTAAACACTTTTCCATCTTGAGTCGGTATATGAAATAAAAACAAGTTTTTGCTTTGTTTTTTTTTTAAACAGAACGGTTTTTAAAATTGTCAGTTTGGTGGAAACCCGACATAAGTTATGAAATGTTATAGGCTTACCTCAAAACCTCCAGTATGCAACGTACACTCATTTACGGTGAACAATCTCTACTTTTTAAATGCACCATCAGTATTAAAAGACAAACATAATATTGTACTTTTCAATTAAACATCTACTTTAATCTAAAGTATTTTAAATTGAGTACTTGTGTCCCTATTTAGCACTTACATTCTTAGCACTGGCGAGCGAATTACCTACTAACCTACCTCTATCGCATCAGTTGATTTGCGAATAAGCAATACGAGGTCTGTCTATAAAGTTCAGTGAATGGTCTAATACATCGGTATTCAGCTCTTGAACATATCTGGACTTGCTATCTGTCGGGAATTGCGCGAGACTTCTATTGCAGTACTTTTGCAGTCATCGCAACAGTGTTCCGAATAGTGTGCGTCGAAAAGCCATAGAGCAACGACACAACATTAGGTTCTGCATCAATTTAGGTAAAACCCATGAGATGTTGGTGCAAGAGTACGGGCAGGATGCTGTGAGTAGGGAATGGTGTACGATTGGTTTGCACGCTTTCGCGCTGGCAAAGAATCGGTGGAGGAAGAACTGCGTTCGGGACGACCATCCACTAGCAGGACGCCGGAAAACATTGAATGCGTGCTAGTGATGCTAACAAAAGATCCGCGATTTACTCTGCGAATAATAGTAGAAGAAGTGGGTATAGCAAAGACACAGTGGGGGCAATCGTCCATGAAGAATTGGGCAAACGCAAGATTTGTTCACGATTTGTGCCGCACATCCTAACAGATGATCAAAACGATGAATGTCAAACGGTGAATGCCGCATTCTAGTTGGAGGTTCTCAAACGTTTGTCGCAACGCATCCGGCGTGTTAGGCCACACATTTTCCAGACCAGAAATTGTATGTTACTGCACGACAATGCATAATCGCATACCAGCAGCATTGTACGCCAATTTTTGACTCTGCGTGGCGTGACAGTTTTGCAACATCCACCGTACTCTCCAGATGTGGCGCCTGCTGATTTATTTTGTTCCCACGTCTTAAGAAGGCCTTAAAGGGATCACGGTTTGATGACTTGAAAGAGATTGAGAACCAAGTGATGGCAATTCTGAAAACGATTCTACATGAAGACTTCTCCTACAGTTTTGAGGCGATACGAACGTTGTATACTTTATTTGTAAGACGTTTTAAATAGTGATTATTTTTAGTGAATTTACATAGGAAAAAATGAGCTATTGCAGTGGCCCTTATGGTAAGACCCAAGGTAGGGAGTAGCAAATGAGCACGGATCATGGTCCCCAGAAAACGTTTTGGGGTGTCATTAAAAATCATATATATATATTATGTATATATTTATGTATGTATGTGCGCATTTTACGTCCGATTTGGTCCAAATTTGGTACACACTTTGGTTTTCTGAGTCGCTTGAACTGGTAAGTAGACCACATTTTTGACCGGAAGTAACTTTATGAATACCTGTGTGCGCACGTCAACGGACGCATTTTACATCCGATTTGGTCCAAATTTGGTGCACAGGTTTATTTTCTAAGTCGCTTGGAAGAGTTCATTACCTAAAAAAATTGACCTGAAGCAGACCAAATTTTTGACCAGAACTAACTTTATGTATAAGTGTGCGCACTTTAACGGACGCATTTTATGCCCGATTTGGTCCAAATTTGGTGTACAGGTTGGTTTTCTAAGTCGCTTGGACGAGTTCGTTGGCAAAAAAAAAAAATTGATCGAAAGTAGACCAAATGTTTGACCGAAAGTAATAATTTTTTGAGATTTTTCGTACTAGAAATAAACTTTTTGAAATTTTCCTTTAAAAAAATAGACACATGAAATAATTCTGCGCATTTTGTTTTTTTACGCGACTTTATAGCCCATCTGGTTCCCCCAAAAACAATCAAAACGTAAAATATCGTAAAAATACCAGAATTAAATCCACGGCTTTTACCTTGGTGACCGATGACAATATATTTGGTACATGCTGGCAGCAGCTACGTGAGTTGATAAATTTCCCAAATAGTTGTTTGAAACCTAAAAACATATATAAATTTAATTTTGGATATTCGCTCAACTCACGTCAGCGGTTCGACTGCGTGGTCGAATTATTTGTAAACTGCTAGATTTAAAAAATGTAATTTCTGTTTAATTTTTAACCATGTTTAGTGGGATTATTAAATATGAGTTTGTACAACTATTACAATTGTATTACAATAAAAAGGAAAACATATTCTGCATGTTAACTATGTCGGCTTGGCTCACCATCAAAGTATGTGATTCGTAATTAAAAGGTTACTAGTTCGTTCTTGCTGATCCGTATTTGCTTTGAATTGAAAACATCTTTACGCACAGCGAGCACCTTCTGTATCAGGTAAAATATACGTGAAAAGCTTTAGTAAGACGCTTTGCGTTTTTCATTTTATTTATTATTTCTTCTTCTTTATTGGTTTTCACACGTACTTATATAAACCAGGGTAGAAATAATCTTTTTAAATTACAAACCTTGGGTTCAAGAGGGAATTTTCACATGTTCATTGTGTAATATGAGAGTAAGGAAGATATTTTGAACTTTATCGCAGAATGTCCGATATTAGCAGAGTCTATATATTTAATTTATAGTTTTATTTTAATATTAAACTAGGGCGTTCAAGGAAGCGTCACTAATAGGATTGTAAAACGGTCTATTCCGGACGGGTGGCCATAAACCCTCCAGGTCAGTTTGAACTGCCTCAAGTTAGGTTGGCACGACTTATATAGACAGTTAGTTGATCAAAGTTTGGACTTTTTTCATGTACAGTAAATAAAAATGTAAGCTTTATGAAATAATAATTAAACCGTAATAGGTGTGTCCGTTTATAAACTTTGTGATTTTATTCAGTAGTAAAATATTTACTAACAATAAGATGAAAAAAAATCTCTAAATTTTAAAATGTAACTATCTAATGCGGTTAAAGTTTGACTTGTTTACAGAACAAAATGAAAGATGCGTTTAGGGCAAAAAATGAGTGTGGGAATATTCTCATATAGCCTAAATAGTTGCACAATGCAATTAGGCATATATTAAACCTCGGTTTAGTTACTAATGTTTAGACGTATTTATATAAGCGAAGCAATGGTACACAACAAGTCTTAAAAATAATGTTAAATTTTATAGCTACGTAAAAAGTGTATAAATAAAATGTCATTCAAGACGTTTACAGAATGACCTAGATAGCAGCACGTGTCAGAGTCGGTGGTCGTCTCTGCGGGAAGTGTAATTATTATTATGAATGACTTTATACTGTATTTCTCTGAACTGTGTTCTTTTTATAGAGATATATTTTTACATCTTGAAAACAAGATGCTTATTTGGCAAAGTATCAAAAATGTAATATGTTTTATAGCTTACACCTCGAATATTATTAAATTTTAAATAAAATATAAATACGTTTAAGCTTGGTTATATCAAAAATAAATGGTAACAGAAATTTTCACATACTTTCTCACAAACATAATTAAATTATTAATCAGATTCACTGTGATTTCATAATTGTATTAAAGTAGGATAGGGGATACATTAAAGTAGGAGAATAACTAATAAATATTATTATTATTATTATTAGCTAGAGAGAAAACTATTCGATCGATTTCGAACAAATTTGCACCAAACATGTCAATTAGGATTGTATATATTCACGAAAAAAGGGTTTGAAAAATTTGAAAAACAATCCTTTTTTAAAAAAAAACCCCAAAAAATCAGTTATTATTATTAGCTAAACGAAAATTTTTAAAAAATATGTGTTTTTTTGCATATGGTAGGGTACATTAAGGTCTAGAAATAAGTCAAATTTTATCAAAATCGTTAGAGCCATTTTTTTTATAAAAAAAATAATAACTGATTTTTTTGGGGGGTTTTTGCCAAAAAAGGGTTTGTTTGTCAAAATTTTTCAAACCCTTTTTCGTGCATCTATACAGGCCTAATTGACATGTTTGGTGCAAATTTGTTCCAAATCGATCGAATAATTTTCTTTCTAGCTTTGTATACATACAAACAGACATACAGACAGACATTTTATTTTGTAAAAACCACTTTTTTGGACTCAGGGGGTTCCAAAACGGATATTTCCACAAAAATCTTAACATCGATTTTTTTTGCGATCAGTATACTTTCTTTTATACTATAGTTTAGTGAGAAAGTAAGTGGACCGAACAAATGCGAGTTACTTATTCAAGACTAAAGGGCTCGTATAACCCGCTCCCTTCGACACTAACCCCAGTAATGACTCACAGTGAAGCAAATACAAACGGATAATTGTATACTTTCTCGTTGTTTGAGTGTTCGCTATTTACCTAACATAAAAAAACCGTTGGTTGTAAAGAATAATGACCTGATTCTAAATTTACCAAGTCGGTTGCTATTGTAGTAAATGTAAATACTGTTAAGAAACGTGTTTTGGTTCAGTATAGGTCCAACCCAAAATTTTAGGTTGATTTTAATTTGTGTTTGTTTTTATTTTCATAACCTAACCTAAAAAATACTGCTTATTCTATAAAATATAACTGATTCTAAATTTTAAGTTAATTGCTATGGTTGAATGGTTTAACGAAAATGCATTAAACAAACGTGTGTTGATTCAGTGTAGGCCAAACCTGGAATTGTTTTGCTAAGCTTTTGATTCGAATCAGATGTTATATCAGCTGTTTTATTAATCAGCTGTTTTATTAATGAACTATGTTGACTATTTTGAACCCTTAAAATAAATACTTTACAAAAATCCTTTCTTATTATACCTCTACATAGTGGTTTGAGGAAAGCTGTTAGATTGTGAACACATAAAATACATATATCTCTGTAAAGTCACTGTATTAGCTCAGGAATTCGTTAACACTCTGTAGCGGCTACTGTTTATTTATTACGTAACTCTCACACCAGATTTACGCTACAAATAATACTTTACAAAAACAATATAGAATAGACCATATGCTTTATTTAAATATTACCTTATTATAGTGAGACTAGGGGAAACCCCTGCGTGCTACGCACGCCAATTCCGCTGGAATATACACATATTCATGCAATGTTTTCTTTATAATAAAGGTGTAGGATTAATAATAAATCGACCACGCAGCTGAACCGCTGACGTGAGTTGAGCAAATTTCCAAAATTAAGTTTATATGCCTATGTTTTAGGGGTTTCAACCAAAAATTTGGGAAATAGGTCTAATCACGAAGGCGGTGAACAGCTGTCTGTGTGTACGCAATATATTAGTAGAATTTGTTTGCACCACTTGGCTTAGAACCGGGTTCTTCTATGCTATTTTACGTTTTGGAAGATTTTGGGAGAACTAAGCGAGCTAGAAGGTCGCGTAAAAAAACAAAATTTGCAGAATAACATCCAACATTTATATTTTTAGAAAAAACTCTAAAAAAATCTCATTTTCATAGTAAAAATGTAAAAAAATAGTTACTTCCAGTCAAAAAACGTACTTCCGGTTGTTGGTTTTTTTTATCTAACGAACTCGTCCGAGCGACGTAGACAACCAATATGTATACCAAGTTTGAACCAAATCGGACTTAAAATGCGGCCGCTATATATATGAATTTTAATGACACCCCAAAACGTGTTCTGGGGACCATGATCGGTGCTCATTTGCTACTCCCGACCTTGGGTCTTACCATAAGGGCCACTGCAATAGCTCATTTTTCCTATGGAAATTCGCTAATAATCCCAAACCTAAGATGGTAAATGTTGTTAAATGTTCAAATCAAATTATTTCGTATATTTTATAACAGCAGTTATAATAAAGGTTAAAAGAATCAGCAAGGCTCAGGTCTACACTTTATTAAAAACCTAACCTAAAAGTTATAAAAATCTGGCCCTACTTCATATAAGTTAGGATTCATTAGACCACACCCCCACCACCCTAACCCCTCCTCCCACCCTAAGACGATCTAAGTGCCTATGTCCTAATCAATCGTCATTTCCTTGAAAATACGAGTTACCACGGAAGTTGATGAGAGGAGCAAGCAGGGAGTGATGGACTCTAGTCTGTATGTATCACTGACTATGATTGCTACAAAATGTACAAACTGGTAACATTCAGTTTTCTTTTCTCTTGGGACCACCATGAAATTATTTAACTTTTAATAAAGTTAGTTTGTTTTAATGTTTAATTTTAATTCCTAGAACGTTTATTAAACTCTAATTAACTGCGAATTAATTAATTATCTACTATTAAACTCTAATTAACTTAATCCCTCATTATAGGTCACTTAAATATTTAATTGTAGATCAACTGAATTTCGCCTTTGCATTAATAAAATTTCTATTTAAAAATTATGAAAAAGTTAGGACGCAATGTAATTATATGACAACAAAATGAAAAGTAAAATAACAAAATCAATTGATCATATGGATATAAGCTGCCATACTTTCTTCAATTAATTCCAAATTTAAGTTAACGAGGGGATAATTAATTAGAGGTTAAACAATCTTTGATTAAATATTTTCTAGAGAAAAACACACAATTTAATTGGCCAATAAGTTATTATAGGAGTTACTGAGTTACTAATTAAATTTTCTTGAAAGATTCATTAGTCCCCATAAATTATTCTTGTTAAACTAACGGTCTGAAAAATTTTAACGTCATAAACATGGCTTGATCTTATTGGTCCAGACGTATAAATATATTAATATATATAATATATATATTGATCCTCAAACTCGACACTAAACATTAGCTTTTTAGAAAGAGAATATATTATTTGCAGTCTTCACAGTAGAAGAACTAAGTGAATAATTTATAAACGAGAAAGGCCAGAACAAGGATATAATGTTAACATGTGAGGAGAGAAAGGTTCAAATAAATGCATTTATTTTGTGCGAGATATATAAAGTGCGACTATAAAGTTCTCTCTTCCATCTAAAACACTACAAAATATTTATAAAAGTGACAAATAATTACTTAAATTAAATTTACAATATTATAATAAAACACAAACCAATATACAAAAAAGTATTAATAATAAAAATTTGAAAAGAAAACAAATTTTATAATTGTCTCAAACAATTATTTCCAAGTATTACTTAATTTACATTATAATAAAAATTTCAAAATCAAATCCATAAGAAATCGAACGAATAGTTTTTCTCTAGCTAATAATAATAATAATATTTATTAGATACTCTCCTACTTTAATACAATTATGAAGTCACAGTGAATCTGTTTAATAATTTCAATATTTTTGTGAGAAAGTATGTGCCATTTATTTAGGTTATATTGAAAAACTAAAAACAATAATCAAGAAAAATGCTTACTGTATAAAATTAAATTCAAACATCGGTTGTTACATATCTGTATACTTAGAGATATGCTGTTTAAAATATTGTTTATATAAAATGTATCATATCTATGAATTGTTTAATACTTTTCAAAACATATTTTCGCTTACAAAAATAATAATATAGAAATTATTTGACACCATGCAAACCATAAACATACAAGAGTTTTAATATAAACCTATTAAAAACTAAAGAAACAATCTAAAAGCCATTAAAAGATCACATTTTTATCTTTATTTTGATAAATATTTGTATATTGAAATACTAAACAATATCTTATACCAATTAGGCCTACAAATTTAAAATTGCAAACTCTATTTGAACCAATTTGTTACATCCTGAATTAACATGGAGATTCAACATACCTTTTACATTCAACATGACATTAGTTAAAACATATCTACATTGAAAACTAAACAAACAATCTAAATGAAACTAAAAACCATTAAAAGATCACATTTTTGTCTTTCTTTTGATATTTAATCGTATTATTTAAATACTAAACAATATCTTATACAAATCTATATATATATATATATATATAAATCTATTGTCTAGGTGTTTGTCCGCGATGAACTCCGATACTACTCAACCGATCTTAATGAATTGTTTTTTAGATTTATTCCAACTTTAAATATATGATAGTTTTTATCCCGATCCAAGGGGTTAAAATGGGGTTCTTCCCTCTATAAAATAAATACAAATTGAACTACCTTCCTACAAGCTATAAACCTAAAATTACGTAGCATAATATTACGGTATTTTTAAGAGAATACAAAAGTATTTCCTATTTAATTATTAAGTCAATGGGATAATTATTACCCTTACAATTAAATGAAGCAATAGTGAAGCATTGCTGGTCCACTAGTTATTTATGCATATTAAAAAAGGTAGCTTCGCTCACCAACCCCAGCGGAGACCCATGGCGAAGCCAATGCAAACCGATTATTGTATACTCTGATATATTTTAATAAATTACGATTGCATAATGTAAGACGAAGATCGAAATAGAGACGACCATGCTCAATAATTTCGATTGCGCATGCGTTGTAATTTCACCATTAATAAACTTATAATAAACTAATTATTATGGATTAAATAATCCATAATAAACTTTTCAAACAAATTTTGATATTAGCAACCAAAAGAAGCAATATAATATGCAACACCAGATGTTTGACTTATAATAGAGTGAGGCTTTTGCTTGCTTTTACCTAATCTAAAAAAAAAAAAAACTGTTAGATGTGAAGAATAATTATGTGATCATAAAAAAGTGTTTAGGTTTAATGTACGCCTTCCCTAAAATTATGTGGAGAGTTTGATCCAAGTCAGCTGTTTTTTTATATAATATGTAACAATAGATGTTTGAATTGAATTATAATACAGTAATAATTGTCCGTTGATTTTTGTTTGCGTTTGCTTTTAGTTTGTTAATATAATCTAAAATAGATGTTGGCCGTGAAAATTAATAAACTGATTATAAATTTTCTAAGTTGCTTGCAGTATTAGTGAATGTAAATAAACATGTGACACTAAGCTTTAGATCCGAACAGCTGTTTTATCTGATATAGGGCTGGGATCGAACCCCCGAATTTTCACTATGTTTACACTTTAAAATGAAAATGTTTCGAAATAATTTCTTACTGTGCCGCATAAGAATACACCCTTAAATTTTCGTATTTATGTCTCAAGTAGTTTTTGCTCACGTTGATTCTACATCAGCCATTCAGTCAGGACAAAGACGCTTATATAATTATGTAGATAAAAAACATGGGTAAAATATATAATAAATTTCTTTTATAGTGCATCCTGAAAATGCTTGACATATTACAGAATACATAACTAACTGTGTTTCGTGTTAATTTTCAATGTAACTTTATTAATATTAAGTTGTCAGGCTGTACGTGTTTTGTTGCCACATTACTGACTTATGTGATATTTTTATTGGTGGAAGAGACTGGATTCTGATTGGCGTACTCCCTAGGAATGCATTTTATGAAAACCAATCCCACTGTTGTTAAGGGCACTCGAAATGTCCATCTTCGACAATTTTAGCTATAATACACATAACTTAAGTTTTAATTAAGATATACACATTTTTCTTTCATAAATTGTACCTTTTTCTAGTTCCGTACACAAGACAATAAAAAAAGCTAAAAGTTAGGATTTTAAAAAAACACTTTTTTTTATATTTGTATTATTGTTGTATAACGTTTTTCTTTGTTGAAATATTTTTTAAAAAATCCCGTGATAGGAACTAGATAATTGTGTTATAGACACGTGGTAAAAATTTGGTAAAGATATCTTGGATAGTTTTCCAGGTATGTGTATTATAAATAACAAAAACGTGATTTTCGGGAAACGAGCAAAACGTAAAAGCCAAAGTTTCATAAGTAGCCTACCTTTTGCTAATGGCCTTCTGGACAGTATGTGGGGTTGTCTGGGTCTTCTTCAGCAGCATATATGTCTTCCAGTTTCCTCTTCACTAAAGTTCTTTAAAATAACTCACTGTACAATAATGAACACTATACAAGTGTTTAAAGTACAGCGAATTCATGTGGCCTCTAAAGCCATTTATTGTAACGCATATAGTATTTTTTTTCGGACATAAAGATAATAACCATATCATGTTGTATATTTTTCTAAAGAGGATAAAAAATCATAAAAAACTAAAAATCGATCAAAAATTTGATTCCCATTTGGAGTAAATAATCTGTATCTCTATGTATATGTAAACTTAAGTTTTTATGATGTTTTAGGCCACCCTGTACTGACGGTGCAAGATAAATGAAAAAAAAATTGTTTTAATGATCAGTGTACCGAGACCTTTAAAATGAGGTACAACACAACCTACCTTTACATTTGTAAATTTCCCAAAAACCAAACCCCCCCCCTCCAAAAATACCTTTTGGGGCATTTTAGAGGGTTGAAATATTTTTCCTGAATTCCTTGGGGTTGAAATAGGAGGTTATCAGTTGAAACTAAATGTCTAAGTATACTCGTTTCAATGCTATACAAGCCGGCCCCGCTCTGATACACCCTGTATATTAATTTGAAAAGATTTTTTTGAAATCCGAGTGAGATCTTGAGTTTTATTGGACCGATATACACGCAGTTGGTACCAAATTAAAGGTAACTGTCCGTATAGTTGCCCATTTTGCTTGGATTTCAGCTGTTATACCACTAAATTTTCTAAAAACATAAATTAAAATCTCTTACGCCAATTTAACATGGGGTAAAATTGTAAGCCTATTCCGACTGATATCTGGAGTTCTATTGGACCGACTGACATGCGGTTTGTGTTAAATGAAAGGTAATTAACTCTATATTTTCCAATTTGCCTTAAAATTGTACTATTCCTTCATTTAATATTATTTTTTTAAATGGAATTTAAAATATGTTCTATTCATTAACATTGTTTTTACTGGTCAACTGAATAGCACCAATGAATACAGAAACTATAAGAAGCGCAATGTATATGGAGAATAGTCAGCCGATTTTATTGGCGCCAAAACAAGCTTGACACGGCGGCCGCAACGAGGCGCAGGCTGTCGGCGCCAGTGTCGCACACTCCTCTCCAACCCCTTGCCATCGCACCAGCGACCAAAGAATAAAATAGACTGGCCCATCGCCTGTATACAGTATGAAATAATCAAGTGTGCCTAAACCATTTTGGGAACGTCTAGAATGCCAAAACGGCTCGGAGATGATGTAAAATTGTGATGCTCGTGTTTCGAATACACTGTTGTTTTGAACACTTGCAACACACCGATTTCTTTGAAATTTTACACATTGACAGAATATTAGTGTGGGATGATATTGTTATAAAAATTAGTAATTATAAAAAATCTTTAAAGGTATACATAAATTTCCAAAGATAAGATTTAATATGGAACTTTAAATTGTGACACGAAAAAGTTGTTCTGTTAGAAATTTTTTTTGGTCAGATACGAAGTGTAAGCGAAAAAGTTTGAGCCAATAAATTAAATTTTATGAAACATATTTTTTCAAAAAATTAGCTCAAGTGGTTTAGTTTTTACAGCAGGTTAAAGATACGATTAAGTACGCGCCAGAATCTCGCTATATTCCCACGGCTCACGGCTACCGTCTCGTTATAGCGTTCTATCGGGATTTATTGTCTCGGGTTTTGAATTACTTACATAGATTTAGTAATACATTTTAACTGCTTTTCCCCGTTAGTAAAAAGTTTGATTTTCATAAATCACTCGAAGATTAAAGGTAAAATGATTTAGAATGTTGTATGATACTAATAATTATTTTAATCTAAACATTGTTTACCATTCAATCAACATGGCTTAGCAAACTATATAAAATGACATTTAAGTGTATTAACTTTACTTTATTATTCTGTATAGAAATCGACAAATAATACTATAGCTCTTTCTTTATATTATGACAAAGAATAGAATTTATATGTGCCAGTAAAACATTTATTGATGGAAAATTTTCAAAGTTATTAGCTAAAGAAACAAAAAATGTTCAGTAACAGAAGAAACAAGTTCCACTTTAGGCTTAGGCCTACGTAAAAAGTAGTAAACATTGTTTGAAATTTGTTTTCAAAATATACAAAGGTTTTATCATTTAATTCTTAATAGAAGTGTATACCTTATAACATACAAAAATTATTCTTTGATGAAAATATAGTTGGAATGTATGTAATGGTGTATGCTACTTTACAGAAAATTGAAGTTATAATCCTTATTGGAATTAAATTTTATAAGAAATCAGATGAGCCATTTAAATTTGAGTTATTAAAAAATTTACTCATATGTTGGTGTTTGATTTCTTACTACATAGTATACCATAAATAATTGCGACAAAATACGTGGTGAAAGCAAATTTTATTTGTTTTATTTAAATACTAG
>JAGFPH010008146.1:44969-58699 GCA_018207615.1 Philaenus spumarius
AAGACTGCAAATAATATATTCTCTTTCTAAAAAGCTAATGTTTAGTGGTCGAGTTTGAGGATCAATATATACAATATATATATTAATATATTTATACGTCTGGACCAATAAGATCAAGCCATGTTTATGACGTTACAATTTTTCAGACCGTTAGTTTAACAAGAATAATTTATGGGCACTAATGAATCTTTTTAGAACATTTAATTAGTAACTCAGTAACTGCTATAATAACTTATTGGCCAATTAAATTGTCTGTTTTTCTCTAGAAAATATTTAATCAAAGATTGTTTAACCTCTAATTAATTATCTCCTCGTTAACTTAAATTTGGAATTAATTGAAGAAAGTATGGCAGCTTATATCCATATGATCAATTGATTTTGTAATTTTGTTGTTATTTTACTTTTCATTTTGATGTCATATAATTACATTGCGTCCTAAATTTTTCATAATTTCTAAATAGAAATTTTATTAATGCAAAGGCGAAATTCAGTTAATCTACAATTAAATATTTAACTGACCTTTAATGAGGGATTAAGTTAATTAGAGTTTAATTATAGATAATTAATTAGAGTTATTAATTAATTCGTAGTTAATTAGAGTTTAATGGAAGTTCTAGGAATTAAAATTAAACATTAAAACAAACTAACTTTAATAAAAGTTAAATAATTTCATGGTGGTCCCAAGAGAAAAGAAAACTGAATGTTACCAGTTTGTACATTTTGTAGCAATCATAGTCAGTGATACATACAGATTAGAGTCCATCACTCCCTGCTTGCTTCTCTCATCAACTCCCGTGAAAACTCGTATTTTCAAGGAAATGACGATTGATTATGACAGAGGCACTTAGATCGTCTTAGGGTGGGAGGGGGTTAGGGTGGTGGGGGTGTGGTCTAATGAATCCTAACTTATATGAAGTAGGGCCAGATTTTTTGGTGAACTTTTTATATAAATCTGATCTAAAATCTTTGGTTTAAAAAACAAAATAACCTATTAAAAATTTTTGCAGTAGACTAGATCGCTAATCCATATAAATGCTTTCAAGAAACGTGTGTTGGTCAGCGACCAAGGAATACTATAGACTGGCATTACGGGAATTGAAGCCGACCACGCCCACTCATAGGTGAAAACACTGGATTCTCTGTCCGCGACCGGTACACATTTTAATTCGCCGCGTTTCATTAACACCGTTTAGTATTAACACACACTTAGTGTTGAGATAAAATTCTGAAATTTTAAAATATTGCTTAAAACACTATGACCGTGCTATCAAACAAAAATAGAAAAATATATTTTATGTAGCGTGAAAAAATATAAAACAATGAAAGTCAACGTTGTGTTTAGACATATGACATTGAATTTAGGCACAGCGTTAAAGTTTTGTATTTTTTTGGGCAGGTGATTTTGTCAAAGCGTAAAAGTTGTTGGAAATCAACCAAAAAAGAAAAAAATATTCTTTACATTTCTTTGTAAAATGCTTAGTTTAACCTGTAGGATGTGGTATAGTGACGAGTTGGTTTGATTGTTTTGTGAACCGGCGCGCTGACACCATCGCTAATCTACTGTATATACAAGTCTTGTAACTTGTCATTAATTTGTAGCGCTGTTACTTGTTTTATCACTACATTGTACCCATACATTCATGGTCCAAGTAATTATAATTTAATGAAAAAATTGTTAATATATTAAAATTGTATAGTCAGAACAATAACAGTAAGGAAACTGAATGAGTTATACGGTTTTGAAAGAAAACAAAATGTTATTCAAAATTATAACTATAAAACAATCCTTGCCCTAGAATAAAAAATAAAACCAAAATATCCATCTTAAATCGCAATGTTGCTAACTTTACTCACAAAAATATTAGCTAAATAGACATAATTGCTAATTTAGAAGAAATCTAAGAAAATTAAAAAAATAATTCCAATCAAACTAATAATTACTAATCATACTAATTACTTACTGAAATACTATAAAAACTAGTCTGCAAACCTATAAAACCTTTTTTCCTTAATTTTTTCACTTAAAAAACCCACAATCTGCATCTTAAATCACAGCGTTGCTAACTGTACTTACAATAACTCTGACGCTTGGAAGTAGCGGAGTCAGACGTTTTCATTGCTACCACTCATAGGTGAATCGGCTTCAATCCTTGTGTGACATTGCCAGTCTATAGTATTCCTTATCACTGGTGTTGGTTCAGTATAGGCCTAAACTAAAATTGTGTTAAGCGTTTGATCCAAATCAGCTGTTTTATTTATAATTATTTATGTAACATGATATATGTATGATGTTTGAATAATACAGTAAGACTTTTTCGTTGATTTTTGTTTGTGTTTGCTTTTATTTTGTTAATTAAATCTAAAATGTTGTTGGTTATGAATAGTAATAATCTGATTCTAAATTTGCTAAGTTGGTTGCTATGGTAATTAATGTAAATACATTCAACAAACATGTGTTGCTAAGCTTTGATCAGAATCAGGCTTTGATTTATCCATTATAGGGCTGGGAGTGGACCGCCTAATTTTCATTATTTTTACGCTTTCAAATCAAAATTTATCGAAATTCCTTTAGTGAGCGTTTATAACCTTATAAGAATATATATCTTCAAATTTTCGTATTTTAATCGTAAGTAATTTCTACTCTACGTTGATTCTATGCCAGTCAGTCAGGGACAAAACCATTTATACCGGGTGTCTTAAAAGTCCCCCCCTATTATTTTTTTTATTAATGGAAATAGACAAATTTGCTTTGGGGATAGTTAACGTGACCAAAAATAGAGTTTTCTTGTGTATCGTAAATTTTAAATCCTGCCCCAAAAATGGGGTATTTTGGAGGTAAGTCGACAATTTTAAATGAGAACATGTTTGTAGAAAATAACAGATGGATCATCTTTAACATTTTGATGTTATTTAAATGGGGAGAAATTATAACTTTGATAGGCCATTATGTTGGATAGAGTCAACATACAGACCTCCGGTTTGGATCAATCTTCTTCTTTTATCAAGACCTTTAAAATGAGGTGTCACTCAATAGATGTTCTCATTTAAAATTTTTGACTTGTACCCAAAATACCCCATTTTTGGGGGATGGGTTAAAATTTACGATATACAGGAAAACTCAATTTTTGATCATTGTAACAATCCCTAAAGCAAATATACCTATTTCCAATAATAACAAAAATAATAGGGGGGAGGGACTTTTAAGACATCCGGTACGTACAAGTTACGTCTCGTGTTGAGGCGTTTGGATTAAAAAAAAAAACTAATATTATTCTTGTATCTATTTAATAAAAATCCTTTTTATTTAATACAAACAATTTATTATACTTCTAAAGTATTTATAACAAATATGTAAACTACTAATGTACTTTTAGATGTTCACGGAGCGAGCTTCTAACTACGACTAAGGAATAATGGCTCTAAGACTATACATCTAAAGAATGCTTACTCAGCTAACATACAGTAAACGTTAACATTATTTTATATAAACTAGACATTATTTGTGGATATAACTTAAATAAATATATATTTAATTAGTTTCGTTTAAAGCTTACTGGCTGTGACATAATTATATAAAATAGAAATAAAATATTTATGAATATTTGTTTTGCCAAATTTTACTGTTAAACAGTTAGGCTTTGTAAGTTCCTCTAACATACACAACTTCACAAATACTTACAACACCATCTAATGTTTCCTCTGATATTGAACGAACAAGAGCTAATGATTGTTTATACAAAAGTAAACGGTAGATACGCTTGAAGGAATTCAGTATGTAAATTGTTACTTGAGCTTTGAGGTTAGTGCGTAAACAGACTGTAGAATGTATCTTTGTGGTGGCTGTACGTACATGAATGTGTAGGCGGAACAAGACAAGTTAAAATAATTTGACCACGCAGCTAAACCGTTGACGTGAGTTGAACGAATTTCCAAAATTATGTTTAGGACTACATGTTTTAGGGTTCCAACCAACTATTTGGGAAATTGATCTTCGCATGAAGGAGCTGAATAGTTGCATATGTGTATGAAATATGTTAGTGGATTTATTATTTTACACCTAAGCCTCCAGCTTCAACTCACGCACTCCTTTGTTCCACTCGCAGCGGAAAAACTTGCTTTGCTTTCGGCCTCGGGTTATGGACTGCTTCGCTTTGCTCGCAGAGTACAAAATCGGATGTTGGGCCTAGGATAATAACATAATTTGAACCGGGTAATTTTATGGTATGTTACGTTTTGATCGATTTTGGGGGAACCAAGCGAGCTATAAGGTCGTGTAAAAAATCAAAATGTGCAAAATAATATCCTACATTATTGTTGCTAGATAAAACTCTAAAAACGTTTTATTTTCGCAGGAAAATTCTCAAAAAGTTGTTACTTCCGGTCAAAAAACGTACTTCCGGTTGTTGGATTTTTTTGGCTAATGAACTCGTCCGAACAACGTAGACAACCAACGTGTATACCAAATTTTGACCAAATCGGACTTAAAATTCGGCCGCTAGAGTGTGAACACACATATGTATAAATATGTGTGTTCGCACTCTAATGAAATATAGGGCAATATACATATGATTTTTAATGACACCCCAAAATGTGTTCTGGGGACCATGATCGATGCTCATTTGCTACTCCCGACCTTGGGTCTTACCATAAGGGCCACTGCAATAGCTCATTTTCCAATGGAAATTCGCCTACAATTTTATAATCCGTATTATTGTACACATTTACCGAGTTAAAAATCCCCGTCGGTATTTTATAGTTAGGTAGGCCTAGATAAAGTTTGTTGTTTTTAAATAGTTTGTTTTTTAAACGATATATTTTGGATGTGTATCTAATTAATCAGCCTGTGATATTTCACGGGGGCTTACTAGTCTGTTGATAAATTAAACTGAACACACTTGGACCCTTTCAGCAAGAAGTAAGAAACCTAAAAACAGTCCTGCTCCATTAACGAAATGAAATGCACCCTTTAATTGAATTAAGAAACCTTCTGGGTAAATTTTATTAGCAAAAAGAGACATAAACCGAAAACGGACAATAACAAAGGAGAGATAATGGATTAAATGTACGATTTGTGGGTTATTGCTCTTCTAAATGATATTAACGTTTCTTAGCTGTCGATCGAGTATGAATGTTTAACTTGTTTACGCAAATCTAATGAATGTTTACACAATATACAACCAATACATTTATTAGCGAATTTCCATAGGAAATATGAGCTATTGCCAGTGACCCTTATGGTGAGACCTGAGGACGGGAGTAGTAAATGGACATCGATCAAGGTCCCTAAACACGTTTTAGGGTGTCATTAAAAATTATATACAGTGTTCGCAATTTAGCGGCCCCATTTTAAGTCCGATTTGGTCCAAATTTGGTACACATGTTGGTTGTCAACGTCAATCAGACGAGTTCGTTAGCCAAACAAATTTAACAACCAGGAGTTAGACTGGAAGTAACTATTTTTTGAGATTTTTCTTACGAGAATTAAACGTTTTTGGAGTTTCAACTAACAAAATAAATGTAGGACATTATTCTGCACATTTCTTTTTACACGACCTTATAGCTCGCTTGGTTCCCCCAAAATCGATTAAAACGTAAAATACCATAAATGTACCCGGTTCAAAACCCCAAGTAGGCGCCCCCGCACCCCCTTGTAATATATTTCTACCGGTCTTACCCGAACCAAAACGACGGACTTGACCGAGCTTAGGCTTCGCTGTACCCCGAATTATTTGTATAAATTGTGTTATAACGTATGGAAAACCGAGCTAACCCGAACGTAAGGTTCTGTCCGAGTTCGACCGAAGGGGACTTAGCCGAAATAAAACTTTGGCTAAAATTAGGCTATCCCGCATCCTTGCAAAACGCACTTAGGCTAACGATCGGTACGGGAGTTGTAATAAAAGACGACAAAAGAGCTCGCAACGGATGCTATTTATTGTATAGTCAGCTATTCAGCGCCTTCCTGTATTCCCCAATAGATTCCCTAAATAGTTGGTTGAAATCATATAAACTTAATTTTGTAAACTCACGCAACGGTTACAATTTGATGTACACTTAGGCACCTATTCAGCGCCTTCCTGTATTCCCCAATAGATTCCCTAAATAGTTGGTTGAAATCATATAAACTTAATTTTGTAAACTCACGCAACGGTTACAATTAGGTGTACATATGCAGCTATTCAGCGCCTGTATAGGCAGATTCCCCAACAATACGGTTATAATAATATAAAGTGCGCGTTAGCACGCAATGGATAAAGTGCGCGTTGGCACGCAGCGGGTTTTATTAGATGTACACTCAGGCAGCTATTCAGCGCCTTCGTGTGTAGACAAATTTCCCAGCAATACGGTTGGGCGAAATAAAGCTTAGGCTAACCGTAGGCGCCCCCGCACCCCGTATGTATGATTTACACTATTTCTACCGGTCTTACCCGAACCAAAACGCCGGGCTTGACCGAGCTTAGGCTTCGCTGTACCCCGAATTATTTTTATAAAATGTGTTATATCGTACGGAAACCAAACTAACCCAAACGTAAAGTTCAGCCCGAGTACAATCCGAACTTAGTAAAAATTAAAATTTTGGCTAACATTAGGCTCGGCCGTAACCCATGCGTATGATATACGTAACTACATAACCGACCAAAATATAACGTAATGTTTCTAAAAAGTAAAACAAGTTGTACTCGGTCTAACTCAACCCCGGGGGTCACCCCTCCCCCAAATTTTGTAACAAAATTTCGAAAAAACGGAAATGTTAATGATTTTAACGGAGGCTTAGGTGCAATCGAATTCTAAAATACATTTCGTACACGTAGGCAGCTATTCAGCACCGTCGTGATTAGAGCAATTTCCCCGCAACGGAATTTCTCCGCAATGGTTATTAATATAAAATTCACTCAACTCAACGTAAGGCTCTGCCGCATCCCATGCGTATGATATAACTGTTTCTACCGGGCTTTTCGTAACATAAGGCTCTGCCGCAACTCTTATAAACCGTAACTAACCGAAATAAAACTTTAGCTAACCTAATCTTAGGCTCTGCCGCACTCTTGTGTATAATATACGTAATTACATAACCAAACGTAACCGAATCCGCCTGTATTACTTAACGTTAAAACTTTCTCTATCTAAAATTTGTTTCAATATAAAGTCTCCATATGTTTGTCAGTAGACACGGTAGCTTAGTAAAACAATCACGGCTTTAGCTTTTACATTAAAATTATCAATAATTACTCTATGTTGTGTACCGTTTATTCGATTAGTTATTAATAACATGTTTTATAACGCTTTTCTTTTTACTCGATACTTTAACACTTCTACGACCTTAGACTATGCCGCACCCTTGATTTACATCAAAACTTTCAATAATAATTTTCTTTTCTAAATCATTTACTAGCACGATTATACTTAACGACTTTCCCCGAATTTTGTTGAACCAGCACTCTGGACTTGCTAACTGACTAACATTTCTGTACATTGTTATAAAATCGACACCCCAGCTATATGCTGACCAGACATTCCAATAGTTAGCAAATGTAATGTAAATCTTTTACAAATTTTGTGGCCCAGGCCTATCCGATCTTTTTCGAACTAAAAACTTAGACTTCGCTGTACTCGTGACTGTTTATACTGTACAAGCCCCGCATAGATTGTACTTTGAGGTTATGTTACAACTTCAATTATTATTATAATTACTTGCCCGAACGTAAGGCTCTCCCGAGTCCAGCCGAACAACACTTAGTCGAACTAAAAATTTGGCTTACCTAACCTTAGGCACTGCCGTAACCCATGCGTATGATATACGTAATTACATAATCAACCAAAATATAACGTAGTGTTTCCTAAATTTCTAAAAAATAATACTTAAACAATTTAAGAAATAATTATTAACACTTTATTTAAATTACTTATTTATATTTAACGAAGTCACTACATATAACATAACATAACGAATAAGTACACAAATCACATAATTTCCAATAGTCTTTCAGCATCATATTCTTCTTGTTCCGCATTTTCGTCATCGCTCCGTCCGTACAGTTCCCCTAGTCCTCCTGATGCGTATCCATCATCATCATCGCTGTAGTCGGTCCTTACTTGTTCGTCCCCATGTAGAAGTCTTCTTATTAAATGCCCGTGACGAACGGAACTTAAAGCTGTTACTCTCTCTATACCTCCATCATAATTTGTTGCAATATATAACTGCCATTCGTTTTCCCGACGATATGGAAACTTCATTACAATTTCCAACTTCACTCTTACATCAAAACTTCCGATACTGATTTTATGTTTTACATTGTTTATTAGCACGATTATACTTAAAACTGTTCCTCGAATTTTGTAGTTTAAAACTTCTAACTCATTCACTGCGTAGCCTAAATCTCCTAAAATGAACTCCCCTAAAACATGTCGCTTAAGTAAAATATCTTTTATCCTTAAAGGCACAACAAAGACGTGAACGAGCATTCTGAACTTTAACTGACCAACATTTCTTTACATTGTTTTAAAATCGACACTCCATCTAGATGCTGACTAGACAATCCAATAATTAGCAATTGTAAATCTTTACACAAATTTAGTGACCCTGCCGGTGGGAGGGGAGCCGCCATCTTATACGCCATTTTTTCCGCCATCTTGTCGCTGCCATCCGTCACGAATCAGCAGAAATTTATGTTAGCATGTGTAAAAATGCCGAGTCGGCAGAATTGCATCCG
Source organism: Philaenus spumarius (assembly GCA_018207615.1). Taxonomy (NCBI): domain Eukaryota; kingdom Metazoa; phylum Arthropoda; class Insecta; order Hemiptera; family Aphrophoridae; genus Philaenus; species Philaenus spumarius. The sequence goes on from JAGFPH010008146.1 coordinate 53,681, forward strand.
TTGTACTGTCAAATGAATTCGCTGATTCTCTACTAGAAAGCGCTACCGGCGGATGGGGTGATAGTTCGAAGATTCTCTACCAGAAAGCGCTACCGTTGAAACCTTGTAAATATAAATTACATTTAATTTCTTCTTTTTTTTTTACAAAGTTTTTTTTATTTCCCCCTAATAATCTCACTTCTATATATCACATGGGTTATTTTTTTTATATTACTGTGATATTACCTAATTGTGCTTACAAGTGCAACTTAACTGTTTCAAAATTTTTGGGGTTGAATAGCAAATATATTGACTCATTTCATTTTTTTTTTGTAACAAGATTCAACAAAGAAAGAAGACGACCGCGCTAACCACTGTCACACCGTTCCCAAGTAGTATATAGTTCAGGAGATAATTCTCAATTTACGAAAGATCTTTACCTAAATTTCCGAACCTCATTTGAGCGCTTCAAGTCGCCTAACATTAATTGATTTTGTACATGATTATGCAGTTATTTTCTCGTTCTGAATATATTTACTTAAAGAGGACCAAAACGTTCAGTCGCGTAGTTTTTAATAAGTGTGTAGTCAACTGGAAAATTCATATTGCACACATAAAAGTACGTATACACACGAACCCATAACAATTCTAAGAGATTTTACACAAATTAACAGACAGCATTGTACCAGTGCAACATTTTCCAACAACTGACTAGTGTTGTCAAGTCGAACGGTAAATATTAAGATAGAAAATGTACAGATTGTGGGATAGCCGTTGGTTTTGACTCTTTACATTTGTATTACGTTTAGTAGACACCTGTGTCGATTCTCTTTTATCTGTACTTAACAGAGAACTCCATCCATGCTCGCTTCGCTCACCGACGCAGCTATCGCAGTGTCTTTATTGGCGGTCAATAGACGTTCGCTGGCGTATTTTAAATTTATTCTTTTAACGATCGGCTTTGAGCTCTGACTCTACAATCATCAACCTCTACGGTCTGCAAAATACCACTACGGTAACCTGTCTCACGCAACTAGTTTGTCTTATCTATCTAGCCAATTTGACCAAAAGCATGTTCTCGTGCTTTTTCAAAACTTTAACGGGGTTTCTGTATCCATAGGTCTGTGCACGGTATTATTGTACGACTTTACTATATTCGGTAATAGATCGACCAACTCGTATCTGCCACGGGCCGTAAATTCACGCAACATTCGATTTTTAAGGTACGATCCAACCTTTCCACTATGACCGGTCTGGAAATGTTTCATTTTATGATTATAAAATATCGATTCCAAAGCGGTCGCTACGTCTAACCCAGATTTCGACTTTATAGACACAGGAAAAATACTTAGGTTAGCATACGAGTCTAGGCTATTTACTAACCAAACCCAAACTACAACAAATAATACCTTGGAGATACATAACGTTATTTAACCTAACGGACATTAGCGGACATTACTTATTAGCCAAACCCTGTTTTGACAATGACCACGACAACGACAATGACGACAAAAACGACAACGACGACGACGACTTGACGACAAAGACAACGACGACAAAAACGACGACGAAGTTTACGACGACTACGACAAAAACGACGACGACGACAAAAACGACGACGAAGTTAACGACGACCACGACAACGACGACAAAAACGACGACGAATTTAACGTTGACCACGACAACGACGACAAAAACGACGACGACATCAACGAAAACGACGACGACAAAAACAGCGACGACCAAGATGACGAAGCGACGCTACGAGAACGCGATGAGAACGGAAGAGAGACCGTTCAATTCAACAACACATCTCAGATGTAGTCCCATAAGACCCCAACACAGCCTAGCCTTATGCTATGGCGACACCACTAACCGTCGACGAGACCTATGCCTAAGTTCTTAACTAACCTAAAATATACTACTTCTATGGGTTGCACAACAAATAGCCTAGAAGACCATGGTTAGCTGTTTTCTAACCTAACCTAAATAGGACACATTATCATAATCTATTTGTGTGTGTGTGTGTGTGTGTGTGTGCTCGCGCGCGCGCGCGCGTGTGTGTGTGTGTGTGTAACACTTTACTTCTATCGGTATTATTTTCAATTGTCAAATGGTAGCCTAAATAAATCTGGACAACTATTTTAGCTTTTACATTAAAATTGTCAATAATTACTTTATGTTGCGTTTCTTTTTACTCGACAATTTACCACTTCTACGATGTTAACAGTAAAAGAAACATTTATAGAAAATACTTCTTGCAGCCCGATGTAGACTTATACATCCGCCACGAATCAGCAGAAAGTTATGCTAACGCGTATAAGATTGCTGAGTTGGCAGAATTGCACCCCGGAGTACTGTCTATTGAACTGGCTGATTCTCTAACAGAAAACGTGACCGTCGGACAAGCAAATATTTATAAATTATCTACCAGAAAGCTCTACGGTCGAAACCTTGTAAATATAATGTTATGTACGAATGCAAAAAATAAATTACATTTGCATTCTGTTTATTTTTTTCCATTAGGCTATGACGACACTCCTGCTTTTGTAGCGTAGTTTGGAGCTATACATGCTCAGGCTTCGCTGTACCCTGAATTATATTTAAAACAAGGTGGCTTGAGTAACCCCCTCCCCCAAAATTTTGCCTCGAAAATACTCCGGGTGAACTTAACCTTAGACTTCGCTGTACTTTGAAATACCTACATAAAATGCGATATATTTCCAAGTATAACCCGAGCTTAACCGATCTTACCCGAATTAAGACTTATGCCAACGGTGAGTACTTCCACCGTATTATGATGTATACCCTGGACTTGACCAAATCCCCTCTCGCACGGTGATATTTCTCTACCAGAACGCGCTGATGTCGGACGGGGGATAGTTCAAAAATTCTCTACTAGAATGCGTCGTCGTCAAACACACAGAGTCCGGAGTGTTGGTGGGAGTGGGGGAATGCCGTCATATTTATTTAATATCAATATTTAATGGCATACACTTTCCACTTTTAAAATTGCATAGTATTAAGAAGAAGCTTATTTTTTCATAGGAGTTGTAATGAAAGACGACAAAAGGTTAAATACAATTTATTATCCCACTTTATTCACAACCAACTACAATTATTATTTCGTCCTTACTGCTGTTTCTATATGTGGGCAGTTCTATCGCCTATCTGTCTATGCTGATGGACCACTCCTGTTGTCTTTTTTTTTTTACGATTCTTAAAAGAAACTTTAAAGTTGGTTTACACACCACAGTTGATTTTAAAATCATACTGTACAGATTGTCGGCGCATTGGTACTTTTTTTTTTTAACACGGTAATCTCCTAGGTAAGTATACTGATCCATGCGATGGAATAAAGTCCTCTAAGATAAAAACACTCTCGAAAAAGATTCTATGCTTTCTCTACATACACTGCAGCGTGTACAACACAAGGCGCACGAAGCGCAAGCTATTAAATGTTTGCACGGGTAGAAAACTACTTGAACTTCGTCCGATAAACAGATTTTACACTCGGTCGTAGGTAGAGTTCGATTTTTCGGTACCACAATATTACAGTCGTATTTGCCAGCCGCATTCACAAAGTCTTTTCCTTTCGATAACAATAGGAACTTGCACTTGTGGAACCATTTCGCGTGTACAGTCCAAGGATCGTCTTGGTCTTCCTTGTTAGACAACTATTAAAACAGAGTAAAAATTTTTTGGTTTAACCTAAGAATCGGGTGAAGTTTTTTTTGGTTTAACCTAAGAATCGGGTGAAGTTTTTTTGGTTTAACCTAAGAATCGGGTGATATTTTTTTGGTTTAACCTAAGAATCGGGTGATATGTTTTTGGTCTAACCTAAGAACCGGGTGATATTTTTTTGGTTAAACCTAAGAATCGGGGTGATATTTTTTTGGTTAAACCTAAGAATCGGGGTGATATTTTTTTGGTTAAACCTAAGAATGCAGAAGTAAATATTTATTTTTCAGCTAACACTTATCAATTTGTAATTATATTACACATTTTTTAATGTTTTTTAGATTGAGATGTTCGCATTATATTTTTTCAGCCGTGCCACATGCACTATGTCTGGTTTTAATCGTCCGTATCTGTACATTTCTAACTCGTAGTTGACTGGTGTAATTTTTCGTGTTATTGTGTATGGTCCTGAATAGTCTTGTGCCAGTTGTAAATATAATGTACAAAATAAATTATATTATTATTTAACTTATGAATTGTTTTCATTCTAATAATCCTTTCTGGGTAGCAACCGACCACATAGTTTTAAATTTCGTCTTTGGTTAGTTGTCGACTTAGTCCTTCGTTATTACGTAATGTACACTATTTAGGTTAGATTAGGTTAGGTTAGGTTAGGTTAGGTTAGCTAACAGCTAGCTAATGGTCTTCTAGGTTATTTGTTGTTGTATCATATGGAAGTAGCATATTTTAGGTTAGTTAAGAAACATAGGTATAGGTCTCGTCAACGTCGGCGATAATGTGGCAATCTTAACATAAGGCTAGGCTATGTTGGGCTCTTATGGGACTACATCTGAGATGCGTTGCTGGATTGAACGGTATCTCTTCCGTTCTCGTCGCGTCTCCGTTACGTTCCCGTAGTGTCATCGTCGTGGATGTTAGGTTAGGTTAATTTAGGTAAGGATAAGTTAGGTTCTCAGGTTAAGTTATGTTCTCAGGTAGTTAGGTTAGATTAATTTTGGCTCTCTGGTATATTTTTGTTGTATTCGTTCGGCTAGGATCGGACAAGTCCGGACTACAACTTAGGCCCCCCAAAAGATCCAAATCAGCTGTTTCTTGGGTTACCGTTTAGGTTAATACAACTTAGACCCCTCGCCACTACGAACTCTTGTTGGTTAGGCTAAGGAAGGGGGCAATCGGTTCTGGGGCGGAATGAAGTCACGACGAAAGCTGTTTCTTAGGTTAGTCACTCCTCCACCACTTAGGTTAACCGAGTCCCAAGGATTCCACACCGTCCGCTAGGATAACAAATTTCATTCGTTTAAGTTAGAGTTAAGTTTAAGTGCTTTAAGCGATACTACA
>JAGFPH010008147.1:15533-30301 GCA_018207615.1 Philaenus spumarius
CAACAGTGTATATGAAACTGACAAAAACAACTACAACCTGTTTATTACGATACTTTTCGAAATTATTGGCCTATGCACAATTTAAGTTTAACAATATTTTTTGTTGATTGAAAGAATGTGTCCCTATTTTTCTTCGTTTTCTTTCCTCGTCCAACACAATCATCAAAAATTCTTCGTCGGTGTCCGAGCTAGACGAAGAGCACCGTGATGATTTTATAATTCACGGTAGTTGTGACAATAACAAATCCAAACTAACTGATAATGAAGTGGAATTCGCACGCATCCTTCCGACACATGTCGGAACGGTGCGGGTCTGTTAGATTAAGCCACTACAGATAGTGCCAAGCAGCATGAAGCGTCACTTGAGCATGCGCTATAACGTCTTACCCTCTCCTACTCGACTGTGAGTCTTCAGTACAGTCACCACCAAAAACTGTTGATATACAATCGACACGACTACATAGCAGACATAAATTAGGTAGGGCAGGCGGCTATGACTGTACTCTGCCGCGAGAGGGGAAATGTGGTGGGAGCCGGCGTAAGAGACTTGCACACTCCCCTCTTCGCGCTCCATCCTAATTGGCGCTATCTGTACTACGGAATTCCGCGACTGACCGGGTCGGCTCGGCTCGGCTCCGATCGTATAAGTGTAGCCGTAGCTTAAATAAGGGGTATGTTTTTTAGAACTGCCGTTGCATAATGTGGGTGTAAAAAAGGAAACTATGGGTTGGTAAGCAAAAAATTTCATTAATCTAAATGAGGAAATTCCTAACGTAATCTTTTTAATAATGCCAAGACTCAAGAGCATAGCGATATAGGGTGCAATATATTATACGACATTAATACTGGAATCAACCTGGAGAAGAAACAAGTTTCAATAGATTTTGAGAGGGAAAATGAATACATATGTCCAATGGAAAATTTTAGACAAATCAATAAAAATTAATGAAGGTAGCAATAATAAAAACAAAATAATTGAGTAGAGTGTTCAAGTCAAGTAACAAATGTCAGACTAATGTATGAGGCTCAAATTCGGAGGAGCGAGTGAAAGTGGTTATATCGTTACCACCGGTAACCGGTGTTGGAAGAAAAGATAAAAAAGCTAAGGTTAATAAAAATAAATAAAGGATCTAATATGCCTGAAACAAAACAAAATCATAAGGACATAGGGAGCAAACAATTTAAAGAAGATAATAAACCTTATCCAAATAATGTGAAAGTAAGAAATTAAATTTAAAAATTTGGTCAGTCAAGGAGGCCTGCTAAGAAAGTAGGAGATGGAATAAGACAAAAGAAAGACTGGATGAGACAAAAGAAAAACAAAGTGTAATATTAGGGGAAAAATAAAACAAATAAACTAAAATGATGGGCCAGAGGTCGAAAATTAATTATTAAAATGTAAAGGGAAAAAATTAATCGTCGACAAAAGAAAAAGCAGAAATAAAAAACAAACAGGACAATGAAAGTAATACAGTAAGGGGCAAAGGAACGGGACCGTTGTGTAGGAATTCCTAAAAGGACGCACAAAATCTCCGTAGGGAGGAAATCTGAAAAGGAGAAAAAGGAATGTGTAAATTTAAATATAAATGTGATTGCAGGAAAAAGGGCTAGGGTAAAGCTAAAACATAAAATAAACTTAGATATTCATAATTAGTAGCGAGGTATATAAAATGTATTTAGTTAAAAACAAGTGAGGTCAAATCAATGATTACATAGTATAAAACCTAGATAGGCCATGGGCACTAACAAGCAATACAGCAGCTGAAGCCAACTCCGCCATCTTGGTGGGGTAAAGAAGCGTAAAAAGCAGCGTTTACACGTACAAAATTTTAATGCGCGCTTTTCAAATACACTGTCGTTTGACCAACTTACGATGAAGTTAAAATTTCGAAATTTCGCATGCAGGCAAAACATTAGTGTTGGACAGTAATGGTGCAATTTAAAGTTGTAAAATAATTTTATTTCTAATTTACCTTACAAGTTAAAGTTAAAACTTATATGTGATTTTTAAATCGTGAAAAAGTTGGTCTGTGAGAATTATTTTAATTTTTCGGGTAGAGAAGTTTTGTAAGCGACAAAGTTGTAAATAAGGACTTGAATTTAGCTTATTTTGTCATAAAAAACTTTTACGAAGTGTACTCTGGTCATAAAGGCAGGTTGAAGACAAGAGTAAATTAAGCACGGCCGCGCTACTCGTCTCGTCAGACGGCACTACATATTTATCTGTGCGATACCCACTGCTCCTCAGGCCGCTTCCTATCATTGTAACAAAAATTATTATTACTTACTATTACTTAATTATTAAATACTTAATTTCAACAGTATTAGTCTACCTATTAACTGTTCATAATTAGAATACTTTCAAAACATTTAAGACGTAATTTTCATTCTGTATAGTTCATTTGTATAGTGCTTTTTATATTTGACACATTGCCAACAGATATTACATAGTCTAAATCATTAATAAGCCTCAGAAAACTTGGGTTAACTACGAATAATAAAAAAAGACTCATTGGAAATTCAAATACATTTAATGGTTTTTGTTTAGAAAAATAATAAAAATGTAAAAAAACACAGCAACTTACGTTTTACATTTACTATCCTAAAAATATTATAACTTTAGTTAAATTTTCGGAAACCTGAAAATGAATGAATGAATATTTGATTGATCCTTATACTTATTATGTATATTACATTTGCACAAACAAAATCATAATTATTATATATATCTTATAAACTGAACTAAATAACAAAAAGAAAAACAAAACAATTATAAAATAAGAAAACAATTTAAACAAGAAAAACATAAAAAAATTAGCTGACTGGGTATCAGAAAGATATTTAAAACTATATACTTTTAGTACATTTAAAAAAAACAGAAACCTTTCACTGCAGTTTCACAATTAAAAACACAAATTAAATAAAAATTTTGAAAAAATATATGAAATATATACAACATGTAGAACATAGATAAGAAATATACGCGTATATATAAGCTATATACAAGTTTTACATCTATTCACAAATTCACATATTCACATATACACACACACACCACCCACCCTTACATACACATATACACATTTTTACCTAAACAGCATTCTTTATTTATGTGTACAAAGGCTATGATAACCACCTAGGGTTTTCGCCTTTAAAAACGAAAAAAAAACAAAAAATGTTATGTGTACACAATTTTAGCATAGATAAAAAAACACATCAATACACTATTAAATAAACATACATGCAGACATTCTTCCACACAAAAACCAAAAACACCCACACATTTTTATAAAAATATTTCGTAAAAATAATTTACACAAGGCTCGCATCATTTAGTTAAGGAGAACAGAAAGCTACACATTATCTAAATTATAGTGTTATAAAATCGCCAAAAGCACTCGGGAGTAGGGTGAGTCATGCTCGGCGCCCCATCTTGGTGGAGATTCTCTCTAACGGGTCGGCTTCATCGATCGTCTCCCATAACCTATCTAGGTTTTATACTCATCATTTTATAATCATTGGATCAAATATATACAGGCAGTTGTTATAAGTTAAGATTTTGTGGACAGGAATTATCCGGTCCCGATTAGTTATAGGAAGGAAGTGCAAGCAGATCTGGATCAAATGTTAGCTTATGATATCATTGAGATATCAAGGACGCCGAATATAAATCCTATGGTAGTTGTAATGAAACAAAAAAAAAAGTATAGACTGTGTTTAAATGCAAGAAAGTTAAACGAAACACACAATTGATAAGGTGAAGTAGAGTTGGGCAGGGCATATTCGAAGAATCAATAGTAAATAAAGCCAATTAATTGAATCTTAAGTAAGGTCCAATATTCCAAAAAAGAAAAGTGGGAAGACGAAAACTTTAACAAGATGAAAACATATAGAATCTGCAAGCAACTGACTGCAGGTAAGTAAATACAGACTACGTTGAAAACGCAGAGAGAGACCACTTTGGTAAAAAATTAACCTAGTTTTGTTATTTTATTATTAGTACTTTGTTTTTAATAACGAAACGAAACTAAGTTTTATTTTGTAGTACGAAAAGTGGTAAAAAATTGCGAGGTACTAATGTATTTGTAAATAATAAAAAGCTTATTATTATTATTATTAACAATATTACAAAACTAATTGTATTTATAATCAGGCTTACAAAAAACATTGTATTCGCTTTGCAAATAAATCGTAAATATAGTTTGGTAGTTCTGTCTAAGTTACATACTTTCTACGTTCTTTAACTAGTTAGTTAATCTAGTCTAGACGTGGAAGTAATGAATGCAACAATAAACGTGGTGATCAACTAATGAAAACTGATTAAATTAATTGACCGAGCGAAGCGAGGTCTCCGTTTTAGCTCGACCGTTCGACATTTCGTCTGACTGTCTGTCTCACGATTACGGCCAAACGCCTTGACCGATTGTCATGATTTTTTGCATGAATGTTCCTCATTCCCAGGCCGAGCCATTTATATATATGGTTTTTACCGTTTTTAATTTTTAACCCCTTAAATAAAATAAAAATGGCCACCGCACCGTTTCTCTGTGTAAGGTTTTTCCAAAGCCAGTTTGTGGCTTAACCGTAAGTCGAATTGAAAAACTAATGAAATTCAGCGGCTGGCAAATTTAATGTTCTACAAAATTGTTTCCTTGATTTTTCCGTATCTGTAGGTAAGCTCACAAAATGGCCGCAAACTTCAAATTTGTTAAAAATCGTCCAAGTTTTTTTATTTCAACCATGTCTTTATACGTTTATTCTTTAGATATCTTCATAAAACCTTATAATTTTATGGAGAGTCAGAGACAGAGCGCTACCTGCTGTCTTGCTCTTTCCTGCGCTACGTCAGTGTGGCCGCTGTGACTGTGAGTGAGTTGTGGTTACTTCCTTACTGGCACACTATTTTTAACCTAAGTTCAAAACCACATTTGTTATTTCAACGAGCGAGGTCTACTGTTCACAGAACTACTAGTTAATTCAGTAATAGAGTTGTAATCTTTATTTCATTGGTCTAAAATTATTTTTCAAATTATTAATTTCTTATTTTTTTTAAATTGATTTATTTATTCATATTTTTTACATTTTTACTTCATACCAGTTAGACTAATAAGGTCTAGGGAGTAAAACATAGTAAAAAAGGTAAACTAAACGCCAGGTGATACTAGAGGTAATAAACAGCTGCTTGCAAGCAAAACAATTCTCAAGGATGTCAAAACACTAACATGTACAGTACTATACAAATACCATGATATTTTGAATAAATAAATCGTCAGTATTTAGCACTCACATTACTGAACTAAATCCGTAATAGAGTCACTAAAAATGGTGACATACATTTTGCGTGGTTGACACACCACGATTTGTTAACGTATAAAACACCCACAGAACTATACAAATTCCGCAATAGTTTTTAACTTCCCGCAAAGAAAATTGAAAATTTTCTAAATTCGGGAAGTTATTGGTTTCACCCCGTTTTTCGAAAATCGAGTATTCATCAGATCTCGACGTTTTGAGGTCCTAGGAATCTTCCCTGACCACTCCCGAGAGGGTGTCACCCTGTCTGTATGTATGTGTGTATGTAAGTATGTGACCCGCTTATAACTTTCGAACGGCTTAACCGATTGGATCCTACCAAACGGCGTTCTAAAGAGTTCCATCAAACTTAGATTTCCTAAAAAATTTAACTAATTCGGACGGGTAGGTTCTGAGAAATTTCGAAAAAACTAAGAAATAAAAATTTTTCAAATCAGGTTTTTTTGGAATAACTTTTAAACGACTTTACCGATCAATTCCAAAATCTAATCAGCTTTTAACCTTGAAAGGCGACGTCGATCGCTACCAGTCCGGTTAAAATCGGTTAATTCGTTCGTGAGATATCGTGAACGAATGAAAATAAAAAAGTGTTTTTTCTCAATTTCTCCGAAATTTTTCATCAGAAAATTTTTGTTGTCGATTCTTTCAATGGACTCGAAAAACTGCATCGATTGCCGTAAATCGCATAAAAATCGGTTGATTCATTCGCGAGATATAGTGAACGAAAGAAAATCAAAAAAGTGTTTTTCCTCAATTTCTCCAAAACTTTTCATCTGAAAAATTGTTGTTGTTGATTCTTTCAATGGACTTAAAAAACTGCATCGATTGCCGCAAATCGCATAAAAATCGGTTAATTCATTCAAAAGTTATGGCAGTTCAAAATTTCCAAAAATAGTGTTTGTTGTAATTAAACTTAGCGGGAAGTTACATGGATGGCCTTTAGGGTCAACCGTTTTCCAAATTTTTTTCAATGACCCAGTGCTCTTAAGCTAAATAGGATCGTTAAAGCAACTTATTACAACAAAAACAGTTCCAGTGGATGTCAAACCACGAGTTGTAAATCAAATAAAATGTTTTTATTTAACACAAATGGTACTGTACAAATTCTGTGGACTAAATAGTTCCTTTGAAATAAGTAGTGAGGTCGCGAACTAACTGTTGGTAAGCAAAGCGAATCATAAGGATGTCAAAAACACATTATTTTACCAAATAAAACACCGATCCTTAACAGCGCATTACTAAAGGAAATCCGTTATAGAGTAGAAAAGAGACCAAGTGATCTTTAGCTAAGTGGATCGCCAAACTTATGACAACCAAAGTAGTTTTAGTAGATGACACACGACTATTTGTTAACAAATAGAACCCCGGGCATTAACAAACTACTGTTTAATATTACTAAACAATTTCTGTGATGGTTTCGTTGTATTGTGTTATCCATCTGCTGACAAGCAAACGGCAGATCTTAACATCAACATATCTTAACAGCTACATTACTAAATGAATGACGTAATAATTTCATTTGAAAACCAAGTGCTAATACCTAGGTAGGTAAATAAAGCTAACTAAAGCCGTTTTATTGCAAAAAAAACCCTGGTAATTAACAGCTATGGTATATTACTAAACAATTTCTGTGATAGTTGCGTACAAGGATTACGTGTTCTTTAGCTAAGTAGGGTCGCTAATTCACCTGACCAGGCAAAGCAATTGGTGTGGATGTAATATTGTTACCTATAAAATGGCAGTTTTTAGCATCCACCATTACTAATCAAACTTTCGTTTAAAGATCAACTGATCTTTAGCTTAGTATGTTCGCTAAACGGGTGACAAACAGTTTGTGTAGATTTAACTCCACTATTTGTGTTTTTTTTTTGTTTTTTTAAGTTGGGCCCGAGCACACTTTTACTACTTAAATAAATGCCACTATAGTCTATATATATAAAGCCAAATCCACTGACACACTGATCACGATTTCTCAAAAATTACTGAACGGATTGAAACGAAATTTGGTATGTAGCTTCCTCTAGGACCTTACATGCTTACTAAGAAAGGTTTTAAGGGGGGTTTGGGGGGTCAAAGTTACTAAATCACGATTTCTCCAAAACTACCAAACGGATTGGAATGAAATTTGGTATGTAGCTTCCTCTAGAGCCGTAGGTGCTGATAAGAAATGGTTTAAAAAAATTTTTAATCTTAGGGTCGTTTGGGGAGGTCGAAGTTACTAAATCACTATTTCTCCAAAACTACCAAACGGATTAGAATGAAATTTGTGCTCGGTAAGAAAGGTTATCAAAAAATTAGAAATTTTAGGGGGTTTGGGGGGGGTCAAAGTTACTAAAAACAAACCACCGAACGGATTGGAATGAAATTTGGTATGTAGCTTCCTCTAGGGCCCTAGGTGCTCGCTAAGAAAGGTTTTTAAAAAATTCGAAATTTTATTGGAGGTTTGGGGGGATCAAAGTTACTAAAAAAAAACCACTGAACGGATTGGAATGAAATTTGGTATGTAGCTTAATCTAGGGGATCATAGGTGCTCTCTAAGAAACGTTTTCAAAAATTCGGAATTTTAGGGGGTCAAAGTTACTAAATCACGATTTATACAAAACCACCGAACGGATTTTAATGAAATTTTGTATGTAGTTTCCTCTATGACCCTTGGTGCTCGGTAAGAAAACGTTTTAAAAAATTCAAAATTTTAAGGGGGTTTGAGGGGTCAAAGTTACTAAAAATCCCCATAAGAAATACATAGTGTAGTATAATTATTGATATAATATATTTTTTGTTAATATGCACTTAAATTTGTCTATCAGTGCAAAGCCGGATCGGGCCAGCTAGTGTTGTATAAAAACCAACTGCTCAATAAATAAGTAGAGGGACGCAAAAATAACAACAAAATAGATTGCATGAATCCCAAGAAACGTCTTTTTACAAATAAAACATCAGTCGATAACATCCACATAACTATAAAACCCTCTAATAGTTTTATATGAAGACCAATTGCTCCTTAGGTACAACGGTCGCTACCTAATTAGTGGCAAGCAAAGCAGTTTGCATGTATTCCAAGATACTTTTTTCCAAACAAAATGCCGCTCTTCAACACCCATTTTAATAAATGAACTCCATGATATGTTCGTATAAAGGAACTCTGTCATAGTTTCCTATAAAGACTAAGAGCTTTTTATGTAAACATCTTAACACCCGTATTAGTAAACGAACTGCGTGATAGTTTCTAATAAAGACCCAGTGCTTTGAAGCTAGGTTGGGTCGCTAAACTAATGATGGCAACAAAACAGTTTGCTTAGATCTAAAGACAATTTGTTTTACCAAATAAAACTGCCGATTTTCTTTATTAAAGAACTCTTACATAGTTTCATATACAGGGCAAGTATTCTTTAGTTAGTAGTGATAGTTTTGTATAAAGTCCAAATGATCTAAAGCTAAGTAGATTAGCTGGTAAACTAGCTGGTAGCAAGCAAAGTGGTTCGTATCAATACCAAGGCATGTTTTTACCAAATAAAAGGCCGTATCTTACTAACTGTACAAACTTCGATGCATTTTCGTATAAAGACCAAGTGCTCTTTACCTAAATACTTAAACAACGACAGGCCATAATGACCATCATAGCTTCAAGAACAACGTCAAAGTTGGTCTGGGAATGCCAGTTATTGCTGAATCAGCTGACGATCAGTAGGCAAGTAAGACTTGTTTGGGTCCCTGGACATGAAGGAGTAGAAAGGGAATGAAAAAGCACATAAACTAGCTAGAAGAGGAGCTGAAAATCTACCGATGGGCTCAGAACCGATGGTAGGAATATCAAGAGGCTATATATATGGTGGGAAAGAAAGTGTAAGAAAAAATGTTCAATCAGAACACCTGCACAGATGGAGAAAGACGGTAAGAGGTCAGAGACAGGCACAGGATTTCATTGATGGCCAGGCCGGAAGTGAGATTGTTGGTCGGTCTACTGACGGGACACAATTCTCTGAAGAATCACCTCCACCTGATGGGGCTGGAGAACAACCCATTATGTCGAAGGTGTGGAGATAAAGAGGAAACTTCTTTCCATGTTTTATGCGAATGTGATGCCCTTGCATCACTGAGGCAGAAATATCTGGGACACCCTGACACCAGTTATAAACAAGAGGAAGGCCCCCACGGACTCCTCCGTTTCGCGAAAAGGGCGGATTTGATATGAACTGCTGCCTGGACATGGGGCACAGAGGACCTCTTGGTTTATGTGCAGTTGGTCCTGATGGCAGGTCACACAACCCAAAAATAATAATAATTAATAACCACATTACCAAACGAACTCCTTGATGGTTTTGTATAACGACTCAGTGCTCTTTATCTAAGTACTTTAACAACCAGATTACTAAACGAACTCAGTGATAGTTTTGTATAACGACTCAGTGCTCTTTATCTAAGTACTTTAACAACCAGATTACTAAACGAACTCCGTGATAGTTTTGTATAACGTTTCAGTGCTCTTTACCTAAGTACTTTAACAACCACATTACTAAACGAACTCTGTGATAGGTTTGTATAACGACTCAGTGCTTGCTCTTTATCTAATTACTTTAACAACCATATTACTAAACGAACTCCGTGATAGTTTTGTAAAACGACTCAGTGCTCTTTATCTAAGTACTTTAACAACCACATTACTAAACGAACTCCGTCATAGTTTTGTATAACGACTCAGTGCTCTTTATCTAAGTACTTTAACAACCAGATTACTAAACGAACTCCGTGATAGTTTTGTATAACGACTCAGTGCTCTTTATCTATGTACTTCAACAACCACATTACTAAACGAACTCTGTTATAGTTTTGTATAACGACTTAGTGCTCTTTAACAATACTTCAACAACCACATTACTAAACGAACTCCGTGATAACTTCGTATAACAACCTAGTACTCTTTATATAAGTAGCTTAAATACCACATTAGTTTTACCATCATTTGAGGTTCGACAGACTATGCAGTCTATCGGATGGTTATGAGCTGACCTTTCTGCTTATTCTGTTTGTCCGGCTTGTATTCACAAAAGGTTGTCATAGGAAACGCAGGTTTAATATACATTGTAGACGGATACTGAAGAAATATTTTTATAAAACTCTTATTCATTAGAGATAATTCTCGGATTTACATCAACCACAACATCCGGCCTCACGCAGTGGCGGCTCGTGAGTAAAAATGCTGGGGGGGGCACACACCACCGGGGTGTTTGTACATTTTGTGTATTTTAGTGAGTTTTTAAGGCAATCTAGGTATTAAATTTGTGATGCCATATGTTTCTGAAATACTTATCATATGTAAATCTGAAACTCTACTTACATACCTTTAGTTATATTGCTTGTAGCGGAAAGTCCATCCTTCTTTCCGACTCACTAGATACGTCGCTCTGCGCATGCTCGCACGCCGTCCCAAGCCTTCCATAAGGCACAAGCTTAGACGCGTTATAGCACCAGCAGCCCCCACCACTACCACTCTTCATATAACTGCATGGTAATGGATTGGGACGTTCTGGCCAGCGTCCCACGGCTACAAATACAAACTTCTCGCGCTATTTTTGCGTGTTTTTTCCCTACATTTTCGATGTATGTGATTGAAAAAAAACACCTTGGTTAATTATATGTATAATTATAATTGAATGGGTATTTAATTTTTTTCTTTTTCAAATCTTTTGGAGAGGCGGCGTCCGAGAGCCCTTATGGGCAAGCCGCCACTGGTCTCACGGTAACACTGTTAACAATCCCTCGAATAACAAACTTATCTTTATCAATCCTCGAGTTGGGCGTTTTGTCGAAAGTGATCGATTTCATCGGAACCGTGTTACGTTTTTGCGCAATACATTTCCACGAGATTTATCTTCTTTTTAGACTTTTACTTTTCCATCTTGTAATACATATTTAGTAGGTTTTCTACACTGTAACCGTATTTATCACAAAGTACACCGTAAACCGTGTTTAGCACAAAGTACCAAGAATACGCTCAGTACTTACTGTAAACACTTTTTTGCCCAGTTACTTACTGGATTACTTTACTTGTGGATTACAGTTACTTACACAAGATAGCTTTTAGTTAGTACCTTTGTCGTCAACTTAAAAATTATGCTCAGTTTTTACTAATTTCATCCAAGAGATTCTTTTGAGTTTTTCATTACTCGACTAGGTTTTATCAATATATCGTAATGTGTACAATTTTATTACTTTATTATATCCATTCGTGTTACCGATTGCCTTACATTCGTGCTACATTCGATTTTTCAAAATACGTTTTAAAGTTTCTGAAATAGACGCCTTTCGTCCAATAGGTGGCGTAATGATTTATGTTGTGTTTTCTTACTTTTTGCACGTTCCCGTTGAATAATTCCTTACTCTGATCGGTTTGGAAATGTTTCATCAAATAATTTTTCAATATAATTTAATGTGTTGCTGCCACTTCAGATCACGATTTCTACTTCTGAGGTACCGCAAAAAGATAGTTTGGATAGGTAATTTATCTCGGTCATTGTGTAACTCTTATCTTTTTTGACGTACGATATCGTTTTAACCCTTTTTAATAAACTTTCGTAAATACTTTTGGACATATAAATATTGGTATTTGGCAGTTTTCTTTTGGTCTTTTAAATTGTAATGCAGACCTAATTATGGTCAAATAATATATTGCATCGGTATTTAAATTCTCACTCCTTATAAAAAAGCCTTTCAAAACTTTATACACAAAAAGATGTTTCAGGGGAAGAATTCTCAATTGTGCAAATAGTGGAAATGGAGGATGGTTTTTATTGTTGAATAGCATTATAAGAATGAAAATTGTCTGTGTTATATATGACGGCAGATTTAGAAGCCCTACCACAACATTCAATCCCGTATTGCAACTTTGAACGGATGAAAGCTTGCTGTAACACCCGAAGGACTTTTACATCACAAACCTTTCTCAAAAAATAAAAAGCTATCATCTTAATTTGGCTATGAAGAAGGCTAATATTTTTTTACCAACCAAATGGACACCCATTATTTTTTTATTTTCTACCTGATTAAATAAGTGTCAAAATTCGTGGTATAGACACCTGACCGTAAACAGGGAGCTCGTCTGTCATCTGGCCCAGATCCAAATAGTCTCCGTCTATACTCTATGCCCAGTCCTTCGCTATCTACTTGTCCTTTTCATAACAGCAATCCTGGGGTCCTAGGGCTTCCAATAGGACAGACTTGGTCTAAACGGACTCGTTAACAGTTTACACAATTCAGTCCACTGTCTAATAATATTGATGCTTTTGTCTGGGTTTCCCGCTGCCCGACCTTGTTCCAAAACAAGCTGAGCAATAATTTCGTGAGGGATCTTAATCTTTCGTTTTTATTTTATTTTCGCGGGGTCTAGTCGAACAGCCTCGTGACAAAAGAATCTTCTACGTATTTTACCATACTTGCATGGGTCACGCACCAGTCAGGATAGCATATGCTTCCTGTTAATTTGTTTAAAAGGAATGTATGAACTCATAAACAAGCCACCAATTTAAAATACACAAATCTTATAATCCCAGAGCTCAAACATTTTAAGCAAGACGTACCCTTTTACCACGGCTGTCGAATCTCGCCCGTAATCCATATACCCGTCAAATGTCTGTATTGTGAAAACAGTCACCAGGATTTATTCTTTTTCCGCAAGTCCGACATCAATTTTTTATACATTTTACGGTATGCACGGGATGGTACAACTTACGAGAGGGCAAATTTTTAAATTTGAGGAATGTTTTTTTAAACCAGGCTAATTCTATTTTTTTTAAAATTTTGTTTTGAACGAAATAAATTATTTATTTGAAAAAAAATGCATCATTATATTTTATTTATTATTCCGTTCCTTAATCATTTGGATGTATCTTATTCAGTTATAAGGGATTCTTGAGTATTCACGTATTTTATTTCACTTACAACAAGAATACTTACTCGCCTTGTACTAAAAATATTCTTACCTGGTTTTTTTATTCTGAGGAAAAATTTCTCAGTTGTTGCAGGACGAGTTTTATTCATCTTTTAATATCTGTTGAGATCTATTTTAATCTTTGGAAACGACTGCGTTAATTAGTTAACTAAATGTTTAGTATCATTTCTTATCTACTGTAATTGTGTATTGAACTAATTAAATTCGCAATTTGAAATGTATATAACAATTTGTTCTACTATGTACATTTGTTCTACATTTGTTCTACAATTTAATATGACTATGTAACATAATTGAACAATGGTAATATAACTATTTCTATTCAGTGGCAGAATCAGTTGATATCTTTTTTAGTTTATTTATTTATACTTAATTTGTTTACTCTTATTTCTCTATTTCAAATTTTATTTATTATTCGTCAAAGATAGTTTTCTATTATTTTTATGATTTTTATTTTTACTGTCGAATTCTTAAACTGTACATAATAAATCTCTCATTGGCCAAGAACCACTGTACCTTTTCTATTTTATAAACATAGAATTTAAATTAACTGAGTGAAATTAAAATACACAACAGTTATTATCAGCGCAGCTCCCAAACCTGTAGTGTAATTATTATTCATGAAACGAAGTAGGTGGTACCTGTTGTCTTCTGTTCCTTCGGCTATAGTGTCAAGTCTTATGCATTCCAGGTAACTCTCTCCAGGAGTCAGTTATTAATGATACCGAATCCTTTTTTTTCTGAATCCTCTTGACCCGATTAAAATTCTAGCTCTAATCTCTTCTTTTTTGATTCTTATCGCGAAAATAGAACTATAGCCCGTCTCAGGTTAAGTTGAGGCAAGCAGGGTGGGTAATTAGGGTCGGTTTCAACCGTCATAAAACTGACCCTTAATAATGCCGCCTGAGTGAACCTGTAGGACACACTAGTATAAAATTGCAATTCTGTATGTCTTAAGTGAAAATGAAAAAACTATATCATATTTCGTTTCATGATACTTTCCTGATAATTTTGATACCAAATTTGATTACATGTGGCCAACTTTGAGCTGTACTAGCATTATAAACTTTCTTAGTTGAATCAACATTACTAATATGGTTTACAACAATAAAGCCACAAAAATGTACTAGAGAAGTTCATATTTAAATATGTAATAAATAATCATTATTTGAGAAAAAAAAACTCGATACTGTATCGTTATTTACCATAATACACACAATTTTGTGTTTGTACCATGTTATAGTAGTTCTGTGATCAGTAAACCTCGCGAAAAAATCTAAAATCTGCTCTTTATTGCAGATTTTTATCTAATAGGAATGATTCTCGAAACATATGGTTGTTAAGGAGACTGGGTTAGATAAAGGTATGATTTACTCGTTTCAAGCCAATAATGTACAAGATCTGTCAAATCAATTCGCTAATTATTTTGCATCCGTTTATTTCAATCACAAAGGAAATCTGATAAATACGAATGTGTTTTTTCATAAACCTCTTTCGCCTCAGTTCGCAT
>JAGFPH010008148.1:31670-43363 GCA_018207615.1 Philaenus spumarius
AAAAAAAATTAAATTAACTCATCTTCTTTCAAAATTTGAACAACAATATGTCTTCTAATGGGTGGAATTCCACCCCATTAGAGTATACACCTTTCCTTGTAACAAACGGTAAATGTTCATCTATAAATAACTTTTTAGTTTGATAAAACTGATCGGGTGTTAAGTAACCTGCCAAAGTAAGGTACTCAAACTAGTATTTAAAAACCTAATGTGTCAATAAATCTCAAAACTATACCATTAGTTATATGTTTAGAAAATTAAACATATTTTTCCGTTAAATTCGGTATTATACTGATGTTTATTGAATCACTGTTGTTTTATAATAAAATGAGAATCGTAATTTGAACTGCCATGAATGAATATAGGCAAATACTTTTGATTGTGTCTTTTTAAATTATAGTCATTACAGATTGAAAATTTCGCGTTAAATGGCAATGATCTCGTACACAAGGATGTAACAATGTAAATGAACGATTACACATTTCACATTTTTTTGCAGTTTTACATTTGTAAATTTCTTTTTCAGTAAATGGTAATATAGATTTTTTAATACTTTTAAACAATTCACCTATAAAATTAGAATTCAATTACATATTCCATAAACTTTTTAGCAGCGTCTTTACCTCTATAAATATAAGGTTCTGTAGGCAATTTTTCAATAATTTATATTTTTATCAGCTACAACATATACACAAAAACTCATTGGTTCATGCATATCATGAAAAAAGTATATTTTGATAGTCTTTCATTTTTAACTTTTAATAAACATTCAAAATCAGCATAAATTACAATAGGAACTGGAAAGCTATGATGATTATTTTTAAATTTCAAAACTGAACTTTATTCGTAATCCGGATCAGGCATAATAGCTCGTATAGGTTTATTTGGTACACATTTTTCTAAACGCTCTTTCAGTTTAATTTCTTTATTTTTACCTTTGTAATACAGAAAACATCTTTTGTATATAGATGTTGCACATTTCATTTTCATTAATATAGATGTTGCATAACAATAATATGTAATTTTCTTTTCATTAGACAGCAAAAGTAAATCAAAATGATTTTCTTTTTCGATAACAACGACTCTAAGACTATAAATATTTTTCAGTAAGACCATGTAAGATATTTTGTTTTTTTCAGTAAGACCATAAATATTTACTGATATGTTTTCTTTATTTTTCAAACCTATCTATTTGTGCTATAGGTGTAGGAAAATCAATACCATCAAAATTAAATTTATTTGCTAATTCGAAATATTTGGAAGTTAATCTATAACTATCAGCTTTTACATATCTAATTAAAATCGCCCATTTAAAACAATATCATCATAGTTTTGAACATTTATCACAGCTCTTTTTCTTGCAATAGACTCTGGTAGAGGTAAAAACGACTTCCTCTCAAAGAATGATATTTGTGAATCTTAATAAAATGCCACCGGTTGAATAAAGTGTCCAACCTGAACCTTTCCCTTGATACTCGGACTCCTGACAGATTTTTGAATAGACCATTTCCAATATCATCTACATTTGCAGATCTATAAACAATTAAGCTTTTAGTTTTAAAGCTCCTATCTTGCTTTTCATTTGTAAATGGTTTAACATAAACACATTAAATATTTACATTAAATTTCAGAGAATCATATTGTTGCACACATTTTCCAACAACTTGTTTTATTTCATTTTTATAATATACTAATAACAAACAGATGTCCTTAATGACATGTATATTGTGTTTCAAATAAAATGTTTTAAGATTTCCTTTAAATGCTTTCTCTAATTCAATAAATTCATTGTATGCTTCAATTTTTTCTAATCTTTACGTTTTTTCGAAAATTTTCATCTGACGAATCTTCAAATTGACTATTCATTATTTCGTCTGAAATACATAACAATCATTGTTTAAAAGTCATACTATAAAAAAATAACGAATATGAACCATTTAAAATCCACCGTATGAATTTTTATCTTGCTGTTGTTGCTGCTTAAACAAAATAGAACGTATAATTTGAATTATACAATGAGATGCTTGAGGAGAAAATAATTTGTCTTTAATTCCACAGGTTGCTAACAAATTTTGTAAAAGCACAATTAACTCTTTAAAATTAAAATGACTATCTCTTATTGCTAAAAATTTCAATTTTGAATTTTCATCTATGCCCACATTGCATTTTAAATATTCACACACATTTTAAGACTGTCATAAATACTTAACATCTCTGCGTCCGTTTTATTTACATACGATTTTAAATTACACATTACAGACTCCCAGGCGTTAACTGCGTTCAACCCGATTATGCAGAGAGACTCCAACAGCCAATAAATATTGAATCTGCTACTTGAAATCATTATCATTATTTTCAAACTGTATTACTATAAAAAAAACAACAATTATAACCAAAAAAGGAATTGTTTACGCACTGGTTGAACTAAATCCACTAATATTTCTATCGGTAATGTCTATTACATCTAATTCTATAGTATCTGGATATTTAATAATTTCCCATATTATTTGCGCTATTTTATTGCCTTGTTTTACTGAAAAATCTTGATCAGAATGATTTAATAAAATATTACACAGACATTTCCTTGATAATCTCTATCAATAACCCCAGCCAACACATCAATGGAATGATTTAAAGCTAAACCAGATCTGGGCGCAATTCTCCCACAACATTGTTCTGGAATAATAATAACTAAGTCGGTATTAATTAATTGTTTATCATGTTAAGGTACAATATAATCACATGCACTTCTTAAATCTAATCCTGCGCCTTAAACCGATGAATTAAGAGGTGCGAATGCGTTTTTAGTAAGTTTGAAAAATCCTAATTTATTCTCCATAATGATTTCTGAAATCATAATTAAGTTAGATGTATTTCAATTTTTCAAATAACATGATATTTTATGGAAATTGTTTGCATATTTTGTATAATACTTGCAAAAATCAATATTTGTACAATAATTAAAATAATTTGCATTCATACATTTAGATTTGCAACAGAAATGAAAAAAACATACCATCAAAATCTCTTACTAAACTCACGCAACTATATTTTTGTTTACAGCATTCGCAAACAGAATCCGACATTTTTAATAAAACAACAAGACACTGTAAATTATTAAGATGGAAGTTTTTCTTCTAAATCCTAGTGTGCAATAATTATACTAGAGTCCTCAATAATAATATTCTGGAATAACAATAAAAATACATTTAAAAAAAATCAATGTATTTTTCATGTTTAAATTTTTTTTAGATACTTACTGTTGTGACTGTAGAACAGTAGCGAAATAATCACAGAATGATGTTCGTCTTCCAGACTCAACAGTATTTATAGTCCGCTATTAACGTCAATCAAATGATCCATACATTTTTATTAACGACCCGTATATTTTTACCAACGAAGCGTTCATTTGTATCAATCACCTGTAACTTTTTCTTAACGAACCGTAACTATCTACGACAGAATAATCAATCCTTAGATAAACACAATGCGATCACGCGATCGACACGAGGTGATCACGTAATTAACACAAGGTGATTTACACGATGCAATCATTCGATTGACACGAGGTGATCACGTGGTCAATTACACGCTCAGTCGGGCGTGACCAATTAGTCAATTTGTTATCAGTGACCTGGGAGGGGAGTCAAGAGGTCAGGTGACCTTTGGGTGCAAAGGTCAAGGTTGCGGCAGAACCCCTGTTTCTATACGACTTGTATTAGGTATTATTGTAAGCCAATGTTAAAGAGAAACATATTTCCCGAGTTAAGACAATTGTGTTTAAATAAGTATAAGAGGAGCATTCTGTAACTGAACCACTGATGTATTGTTATTGATCTGTCCTCTACCAATTTAACTTGTTGTTTGAACCCGGGTAAAAGGGCCTATAGGCTAAAAGTTACCCCTAACAGAACTCTCAACAAAAATAATGACAGCAAAACACGGAGTGAGATAGCCATGAATGGACAATTACTTCACGCTTTTCTAAGCAACGAGTCTAACACAAGGAAGAGCAATGATAACCAGCAGGTAAAATACATATCCGAAGACTTCACAATTCCTGCTACTAAATAACTACTGACAGTGCTTAATTTCTAACATTTTAGGTGTGGGAACTCTCAATTATTCTTATAAACCATCCTCTCTATTTTCTAATAAGGCCTAGTTAAACATCCCTCACCCCCACCCCGTTAACATATCGGTGCCTACTCTAAATTTCCTATAAACTTGTTTCTATTTGCATTTGTTATTTTGTATGAAGCTTACAATAACCAATATACTTTTTTTAATGAATTTAAAAATAAAAAACAAACAAAGCCTTCTTTACATTTTTATTTATATACAGTACAGGAGTAATAATACATATCAATATGTAAATAGATGTTTTTGAATATTTTCTGAACAAATCTATTTTTAATGTCACAGCTTGAACTGTAATTTATTATTATATTTTACAAAATACATTTTGCCTATCTTAAGGGCGCAGAACAATTTTTATACCTTCAAAATAAATCAACTTAATGAAAAAAAGAAAATGTTTAATGGAAACAGGCAGAAAAAAAAGTTGTAATAGCCTAAATATTAAATTAAACCATTAAATTGTTGCTAGTAGTAGCTGGTAATAGTAACAGTGTTTTATTTTTAAACTTTAAAGAAGTTTTAAAAAGTTAAGGTTTTTATATTGACTGATTATTAAAAAGATGTATGGTTTTGTAATCTAATATTGTAAGGCAATGCCTAGACTGTTGGTGAAATTAGTTGTTTGTTAATTTTTAAAAGTGGAAATTACAAAGCAATACTAAACTAACTGTAAATACAAAAGAAAAACAGAGAATATTTTTGTTCACAACACAATTAATGTTTTTGAAAACATTGTATTCTAAAACCTAAAAGATAATTCCTTAGGTTATAATATAAAGGTCTATATCTAAGGTTATACCTAAGGTTATAATATAAAGCTAACATCTTAGGTTAAAATCTTCAATATTATTGAAAGAGAACGAGTTTTAGGAAAAAAGTTCCCACAATGCAATGCTGTCTTCATTGTACGTTTTCTGCCTTCGTTGTTTTGACTTGGTGTCAAGTGCAGAATGGTGTCCCTTCGCCAGCCAAGACTTGACGTGTCGCTCAGGATTGTATCTCGCCACAGGAGGTCCCAGGAGTCTAATCCGCAATAAATCACAAACAGTGCTGATGTAGAATGAAGATCTTAGAGGAGACATAATTAAATTCATTGCAGAAAACCCACGTTCACATTCAGCACTAGACACTGCAATACTATTTATTATTGAGATCAGTTTCTTAAACGACGGCGGCTGCTCAATAATAGTAGGTTTCTCTCCACTTAACATAGGCTTAAGTCCCTGCTTGAAGTGTCTAAAATCTCTAATTATATCCCGAGAGCTGCTAATCTTGAATCTATCTCAGATTCGCTGGATCTCGTCTTCTCCGTAGGTGATAGATATGTCTTTTGGCCAATACATGAGGTGGATCACTTTGATGTCATTCATGACGGAGTTGTAGTTTTCAGACTCATTTGAAGATGATAGCAACCTTGAAGTCAAGTTGTTAGCAAGGCTCCGGTAGAACTGTTTTTCTGGAATAATCGGAATCTTGGCTCTTTCACAAAGTTCAACATCTTGAAACTTCATATTGTCTATAGCAATTTTAGCTTCCACTGCACGTCTACCCATGTTATCAACTCGGGTTTCAAACACTTTTAATAACATTGTTACGTCACTGTGAGCTTGGATTAAGTTGAGGCTTGATTTCTGAAGCTGTAAGGATAAATCCGCTAACTCTTCTAAAGCATCGTACATCAACGCCAGGTTGTGTACGAAAGTTGTAGATGACAATGTACTACAAAGCCCTTTGTAAGTCGAACGTTGTTTCGAGTCCCGTTGCTTGTCTTCAGATGCTTCTAAAAAATTATTGCACAAAGCTTTAAAATCTGTCCATACTGCATTCACCACCATTCGAGTATCTAAAACACGGCCGATTTTCAAAATCTGCTCCTTTAGTCCTTTAGTAACTTCTGCCAACTCCCTGCTATTTTTCGGAGAGCAACTAAACATGTTTCTAATTTTATCCATGAATATCTTAAAATGATTCATTCCAGCTACTTCTTCTACCGAATCGTGCACGGCAAGCTCTACATGATGGTTTAAACAATGCCAAATGAACAGGTCGGGAAATGTTTCAATAAGCTGCTTAGCAAGGCCAGATTTTTTGCCTAGTAGCACTGATGCACCGTCACAAGTTAGAGCAATCAAATGGTCTTTCATGAATTCAAAGCTTAGACCTAATGCTTGTAACTTATTTAAAAGTTCTTGTAAAATACCAGCTGATGTTGTGCTATTTAACTCAAAAAGTGTTAAGAAAATTGCCATAGGGTTTTGCATTAATTTTAAAACAGTTCTGATATAAACTACCAAAGCATTTTTGTTTGAAAATGAAGTGGCCTCATCCAAAAGCAGTGAAAATTTAGAGTCTGACTTGATTAGGCCATTTATTAAGTCTGATTTCATTTCATCAGAAATATGATGAACTATGTTGGAGCAAGCAACGTTTGATTGGAGTATTCGGCCCATATCCAAACCATTGATTATTTTAAGATCGATTTCTGTTTCAAACTCAAAAAACGCCCTATTTAGTTTGGCCTGCTTAAAAGCCGTGCGGAAAATGCGCTCAGTAACCATCTGCTGCTCCTGATGCATAGAAGCAACAGCTTTTTTCATTGTATCTTTCTTTGCTTCATTGAGTATTTTTTCAGCTAAAGAGTGAGCTCGAGACCCACGGTGTAAAAACATCTTTTTCCTAAGAGACGATTGTTGGTCTTTTTTATTGTTTCCATAAGCGGTAACAGTTCCTAAAACCCACTCCTCGCTAATTTTTAGGCCCTTTGTTTTCTCAGCACCTAGAGTACCCACGCTTCTGCAAATATTAAAACCTAGTTCTTTGTTCACAATTTTATTAACCATGGATTTTTTGCTTTAAATTCAGCAACTTGTTCAAGAGACCAACAAACTGGGTGTTCACCGCCATTAACATAATCACTATCTTCATTACTAACCTTAGCTTCGTCTGAATCAGATCCCAATCTCACCAACCTGGTTACTTCTTTGTCCGACGAGGAAGTCGAATGGTAATCATCCTCCTTGATTCCGATTGCTTCTTCTTTTTGATCTTTATCAACAATTGAAGTCGTATTCGATGCTTCCGAACTGCAGTTCTCATTATTCACATTAACTTTTTGTTTCTTAGGGTTAGGTTTAAAGAATCCAAAAAAATTCTGGTAGTCATAATTAGACAATTACTAATTTATTTAATATTTATTAATTTAATTCTAGACGCTAATCCAAATGATAATCACTTCATTTAAAATTTACGAATTTGTAAATACTGTTCTTTAAACCTTCTTCCACTTGTCACGCCCAAATGTTTACCACAGCATCATGGCATAGAATACAACAAACCCTATCGCTAAAATATATAACTAATACTGTTTCTAGTCTTCTAATTAATTAGTAAACTTTTGTCGTTGCACTAGTAGGCCTACTAGTAAGCATAAACACGAACAACGAACTGTGATTCAAAAACGAACTGATTACAAAACAGTGATGATGTGATGCAATGGAACTTGTGACTGAGAAGTGAAACGCTTCAAGCAAGTAACCTGATCAGTGTTGCCACTTGTGCGGTGGCGCGGGGAAGAAACGGAGGATGGAGCGGGTCTGGGAGGGGTATTGTTTTGTTATTGTGTGTGTGTGCAGACGAGGATGACTGATCTCCCTCCCTGATTCCCTGCATGACTCATCCCAGCTCACAATCAATTGTTTGGGCACTTATTATCTGCTTACGAGCCGCTCGCAAGCAAATCCTAAAATTGATCCTACCTACAATTTTAATTTTTTTTAATTTTAGAGTTACATGCGTTCCTTTGCGTTCCGGCCCTCTTGGGAGGTAAGGGAACGCCGTTCCTTTGCGATCCCACTGAAATTAACCACTGGCTACTGATCTTAATGGGCTTTTGCCGTGTTCAAAAAGAAAATTTATTTGAGGAAGTTTTCAAGATAGCTTTTTCTAAATGGGTAGAAAGTCTTCAATAAAAAAATATTACTGCCAAACAACTCTGTCAAACGTTTTAAAAGAGCGGAAATCTTAATTCATTGGTGACTTGAGATTGTAGTGACTTATAAATAAATAATGATAGTTAAATTTTACAATATTAAAGAAAACAACAATAAATGGATGATCTCGATTTGGCATTTACATTTCTGATTGTCAGATTATAACACTCGTTCACGAAATTCCCTCACAGAATATCGGCTATCATTTCATATTGAAGATTGTAAATTGTAAAAAAGTCACCAGTCTTTCATCGTCTTACTTTCCTCCACAGTGTTATATGTATGGTGTTGCCGCTATTACGTGAAGTTTGTGGCTAACGCTTTCTTGGAAACTTTGGAAGTATGTTTTTATGGCAACGTGTATGTGTTATCATTCATTTCTTTCTTATTTCAGCACAGTCATAGCCCACAAAAGAGTCCTTTTGTTGGAGTCAACAAGGTACTTAAAACAATAATTTCCCAAATACGTTAGTGTTTAGTAGCGTTACAGATAATGGAAACAGAAAAAGGTTTAATAGCGTGGATTGAAGTCGTTGTAAATTCCGGAGAACCAAAGTAAAATAAATGTCAGTTGTTGAGAATTATTACTAAATAATGTGTTACCATAGCTAAATTAATGCCTGTAATTAATTGTGGTACTCACTCTCATTGTGAAGACGCTCTTTTTGGTAGGATGAATATCGACGTGAAAGTTCACCAACTAGTCCAATTTATCACTAAAGTGAATTAATAACTATGATGACACTTACGAGTTCACGTAAAGAAAACAACTGATCTTAAAAATATAACTGAAAATGTCAAACTTTACAATAAAAGTATAAATAAAGTTAGAGATGCGTTGCAAAACTAAAAAAATTAAATTATTACTCTGAAATGTGTAGTGAGAGTGGTGTTTTTTTAATTATAATAAAACTTGTACAGCATACTTCGAACGATAAACCCCCGCCCTTGCCGAACCAGTCAAGAGTATGAGGGACAGATTGACGTAACGGTCAAAGGCGAGCTTACCAAGTCTGAAGTATGAATACTCAACAGTTAGGGAAGACTATCGAGTTTATTAGAGTTCCGTTTTACACTGAACACCTCTCTCCATAAACCAGCACAATCTACTCTAAAGATGCTAGGTAAGCCATAGCTTCGAACTGTAATCTCTAAAGACAGTTCAAGTCCCAACTGTAGAATCAGGGAAACACAATTCGGAAAACCATATGGAAGCATCGAGTGCCATACAATTATGTTTAGCATGAAGAATAAATGCCTCCGCAAGATCACCATACAACAGACAAGCCTCATACTACAACTAGCTTAGTAGAGTAAATTAATGTCTATCTCAATCAGTTAAGAAGGTGTGGAAATGGTACTTATTACCGTACGCAGTTGACGCTTTTGTCTCTGTGAAATGTATTGGTTTATATACGATTTTAAGGTAATCGGGGTCAAACTTACCGGTACAGTATATGTTAATTCCTGGCTATCCATAGTCTTGACATCACTACAACCAAAACTACCACCCGTACGAAAGACTTTGTTACCTAAATCTTACTTGTATCTCCGAGGACTAAGATATAAGAAGTCCAGGGATCAAGTGTTTTTAACTGGGTAATTCATTAAACTTTTAAATGTTTGCTTACGGTATTATATTTTGTTACTTTTATCCTTCTGCTACACAGCTTGGGATTATATTCTCTGAATATGATGATTGAGTCTTGCTCCAGGCGTTTGTAGCCTCGGTGATTTGAAGTAATAATCTTTGATACAAACATTACCACTAATCATCAGACAGCTTGTTGGATCTGAGTTTGCACAGATCTTTAGATTATTTAGGTATTTTCCCTCCTTTCTTTGGTGACGCTATTCTGGAGAGTTCTTCTGTTCTAGCTGTATTGTTTCACTTTATTAGAACATTTTTTAATTTAAAATAAAAGGATAATAAACTATCGTAAGAAGCAATGGTTAGATCAGCAAAAACTAAGAAGAACAAGCAAGAAGTGGAAAACGGAGGAACCGATGTAAGTATTTTTCACAATTCAATGGTATTAGCAAAAGACGCAATATGAAGAAGGAGAAAAATGCCGAAACAACTAGAATACAAAACTATGTAACTCTGTTATGGATAAAATATAGTGAGCTGCATGATAATTAGCTCTGTTAATTGTTGCAGAATGATAAATGATCATATTATGTTGACATATTTTACTAACAGTTTGTTGTGTCAGATATTATTAGGCCTACCATAGGGCCTAGGCTAGTGGATATGAATATTTTATTTGACTTCTTTTGGTTATTTCGTATTTCATTTAAGTTTTTACAAAATTTTGGGCGTAATATTTTTATTAAAATTAATCAATTTCTGTTACGATTAAAATTTAAACTTATGATTATGAAAAGGATAGATTTTAAATCGTTCTTGGCCAGATTATCTATAGCCTACATCCCATTTATTTTTATGAACACGT
This sequence comes from Philaenus spumarius, assembly GCA_018207615.1. Classification (NCBI taxonomy): domain Eukaryota; kingdom Metazoa; phylum Arthropoda; class Insecta; order Hemiptera; family Aphrophoridae; genus Philaenus; species Philaenus spumarius. The sequence continues at coordinate 42,256 of JAGFPH010008148.1, forward strand.
TAATATTCTGACTTCTCCCAAATAGGCCTAATGTTTATCATAGCCTAGGCTTAGGTGTCTCCCTTAAAATAATGAATTGTAGGCCTAGTTAAAATTAGGCTAAAGACAAAAAATTGTAGATTACTTTCTTCAGTATGGTCTATGGCCTCTCGTCACTATAATGGATGTTTATTTGGCATAAATTTACTATATGACCCTACGACAACAGGCAGGCCCGTTTTACCGAATAGGCACGGTAGGCACGTGCCTAGGGTGCTAGGCAATTGGCATTTTTTGGAAAGGCGCAAAGAATGGAAAAACAAAAAAAATGTCGTGTTTGTGTCTGCATGCATGCGCCACTGCCGAAAGCCGACATCTGACCCAAATCACACCCGCGCCCCCTTCCACCGCTATTGGTTGCTAAGCAGTAGAGGCCAGTAGATACCTCACGGCTACCGGTTGCCAGTCCGGGACATGGCGGGTCCATAAGTGGTGGATAATGGGAACGCTCTCGAAAAAAATCAGGATAATTTGTAAAGGAGAGTTAAGGGACATTAAGTCTAAAGTCCCACCCGAACCAAAACTGGCATTTCAGATTAAATTTAAATTTACGAGGTATAGGCGTTATGGTAGGGCTGGTAAGGGGGGCGTAATCAGCTGGCAGGGGCATGATAAGGGGCGCTACTCTTCGTTGTGCCTAGGGCACTGGCAGGGTGTAAAACGGGCCTGACAACAGGAATGCAAGAACAAAAGAAATTGACTAAAGTTCTAACTTTAGTCTTTAGTCACAGTATGTTTACCTGTATTTCACATTTAACGATAGAATGTAAAACAATTCCGTCTTCTGCCGAGAAATATGAGCCGAGGGTCGTATAGTAAATTTGCGCCGTTTATTTTAAACATTTCTTTATTTTTAGATACAATATTACAAGCCTCAACTGTTAATTCTATGTATTAGCATAGATCATGAATAATAAATAGATCTTGCATTCATACGGGGGTTGTGTGCCGGAAAAAAGGTGTTTGCGAAAATAGCACATGATCGCGCCGCGAGGTAGCGCTAGGGAGAAAGCATTGTAAGCATTGTTGTTTCCAACCAGCTTCCTTCGTTTCCCCAATAGATAGCGCC
>JAGFPH010008149.1:8023-26594 GCA_018207615.1 Philaenus spumarius
ATTGATTTTATCGTGGTACCTTTAGGAAGCTATTGATTTTATCGTGGCACCTTTAGGAAGCTATTGATTTTATCGTGGTACCTTTAGGAAGCTGTTGGTTTTATCGTGGTACCTTTAGGAAGCTATTGAGTTTATTGTGTTACCTTTAGTAAGCTATTGCTTTTTTTGTGCTATCTGTAAGAAGCTATTGATTGGATCGTGGTACCTTTAGGAAGCTATTGATTTTATTGTTTTATTGTGATATTTTTATGAAGCTATCGATTTCATTGTGATACCTATAGGAAGCTATCGATTTCATTGTGATATCTATAGGAAGCTATTGAGTTTATTGCGTTACCTTTAGTAAGCTATTACTTTTATTGTGCTATCTGTAGGAAGCTATTGATTTTATCGTGGTACCTTTACTAAGCTATTGATTTTATCGTGCTACCTTTAGGAAGCTGTTGATTTTATTGTTTTATTGTGCTACCTTTAGGAAGCTATTGATGTCATTGTGCTACCTTTAGTAAGCTATTAATTTTATTGTTTTATTGTGCTACCTTTAGGAAGCTATTGATGTCATTGTGCTACCTTTAGTAAGCTATTAATTTTATTGTTTTATTGTGCTATCTTCAGGAAGCTATTGATTTCATTGAGCTACCTATAGGAAGCTATTGATTTTATTGTGTTACCTTTAGTAAGCTAGTGCTTTTATTGTGATAACCGTAGGAAGCTGTTGATTTTATCGTGGTACCTTTAAGTAGCTATTGATTTTATTCCTGTATTAGCATATGTTGAACTTTAATTATTTAAATTCGATTTATTTCCAAACTAAATGATATGTCTCTCAGTTCTAAACAAATAGCACCCTAAGACCTGCTGCTAAACTGAAGAGTTCTAAGCATAGGCCTACATAAGTATATTTTCTATTTTTTTTTTATTTCTGCCAAATTATTATTCTATTTAGCAATACTGTAGTTTAATTTTTAACAAAATATTGTTCTCACGACAATCGTACAGTCTCATCATGACGTTAGAGGTAATTATTGCAGAGTACATTGCTTATTATCTTCAAACGGGAAACCTTAAATAAATATATTACCATAACTTACACAAGTTCTTACGTAACACCAGTAGTCGCGCGTCATTATGCTTCCTTCTGTTACAGTAACAACAGCTTTGTCTGTTACAAATTGTCTTGTTGGATTACTGGGGTATTGTAGTTGTTCCTTGTCTCGGTATTGCTTTTAGAAAGCGTCCACATCCAAGTAAATTTATGTATTTACTTGCGTTTTCATGCATGTTTATCAACTGTTATAAAAGCGAGTCTACGTACGTACGTGAGTAACAATATAATATAACAGCAATTTCATCCATCAGTATTCAGTGTTACTTAACAAAACCTAGGGTAGACTGTGTACTTTGGTGTTATGTTTACAACTTCATTCAATAATATAATGTCTTGTGAAGTTGATAATATAAAAGTTGAGTAAAATAAAGTTTTGAAGTACCTTCAAATTTTCGTTTTTTTTTTATCTTAAAACGTGTTTGCTCTTCGTTGATTCTATCTATGTCAGTCAGGACAAAGCATTTTATATGTATATTGTATACAGTGTGTCGGACAGAATTTTTCGTTTTGGATCAAATATCGCAACAATTACTGCAGTTACAGTACTGGGACTTATTTTTTAAAAAATTTATCTGATAATTTTACGTAAATTAAATTCAGCTCAGAAAGTGCTCGGAACATAATGCAAATAACTGATTATTTTAGCACATATTAACTTTAAAATATTTTGTTTCTAGAGTAATTCTGGGTTTTGTTGACAACTACCAAGAAATACATGTTTCCTTTTTTTTGTCGTCAATATCTCTGTTATCCTTTAAGATACAGACAAAATGCAAAAAAAAAATTGTGTTTGTTATTAAAAAAAAGTAAACTTTTTCGTCTCTTGTAATTTTTTTGTAAAGTTAGCGGTTTTTGAGATATTTGACATTAAAAATTATAAACGTCTGCCATTTTTTAAATATTTAAAATAATGTTATAATATTTCGTACAGTAATAAGAGGTTACGCAACAAATAGGTGTACAAAGTTTGAGCTCAATACCCTTTCTACTTTCAAAAATATTAAGTATTTTGTAAAGAACACATACAGACAGACAGGCGAAAAAATAAGCCCCATAGACCCATGTTTATATTGTGAAATATGTTTGTCTCGATCCCACAAAAGGAACATATCCACAAAAGGGGTCCAGAGGGTTCGGGGACACCCTGTATATTGTTTGTAATTACCTATATGGTTGTTTATTTAATGTGAACTAATAATGTTTTATTTTCTGTTACAGGTAAGATAAGCCTCCTTCCAGTTCTAACTATTACAGAGTGAATCGCTAAATGTAATCCTATAACACAGTATGTACCTTCTATTATTTTAAATATTAAGATTATTAAACATGAGTATTAAGTGCTTGCGATTTTTGGATTTTTTTGGCTAAGGAACTGGTCCGAGCTCCTTAGAAAACTAACGTTTGTGCCAAAAATTTGGACCAAAATGCGGCCGTTAGAGTTCGAATAAATAAATACAAATACGTATCATTCAACTTCTACAAAAGTGCGTGTAAGTACGCACGTGAGTAACAATATAATATAACAGCTGATTTCACCGATCATATATTATACGCAAAACTTAGGATAGCGTGTACTTTGGGGTTATGTTCACAACTTCAATCAATAACGTAATGCCTTGTGAAGTTGGTATTTTTAAATTTGAGTTATTGAACTAATGCAGGCTGTAATACGTTATAAGATTTGCTTTGAGGTTATAAAATGAATATAAATACAACCTTTTATCATCAATATATTCCTTTATACAAATTTAAAGAAGAGATACCCATCCGTTTAGCTTCGGAAAAATTCGTACATTTTCGTATAACATAGAAACATATTTGATTATTAATTTCTTCTTTGTAATATTAATAACTTCTAAATCATTTGATTTAACAATATGAAATAAATAAAAAGCAATTAAACAATATTATTTTTAATTTTATTTTGATAATACAATAATGTGTATAAATACAAAATTTTAACAAACTAGGGGAGACCAATGCGTGCTCCGCACGCCAACCCACATTGGAACCTTCTAAAAACAAATGTTATGTTTTATTTATAATAAAGTTATATGATTAATAATAATAACCTCAAAATTAAGATAATAAATAATTATAAATGTTCAAATCAAATTATTTCTTATATTTCATAACAGCAGTTATAATAATGGTTAAAAAAACCAGCAAGGCTCAGGTCTACACTTTAAAACCCTAACCTCAAATCTAGAAATACAAAAATAATTGCTTCAAATTTTGAAATCAGCTGTTCATGGAAATCCTTATATATAATTCTGTAAGCAAAATTTTAGATTCAAAATTTTGGGAATTTGGTAAATCGGAGGATGATGGGAGAGGTGTCAAATTAAAGTTATCGATTAAAGGAACGAGGGAAAAATATAAGTTTTTTCTAAAATTAAAAACTATGGGGTTTTTGAGATCCCCGAAAAACGAAAAATCCCCATAAGAAATACATGAGAATTTAAAAACATACAACAGCTGTTCTGCAGTTTACATTATTTTGGTATTAAATAAATAAATTTAAAACATAAAACAGCTGTTCTATAAAATAATATGACAGTTAAAGTAAATCATATTTTTAAATGAAATCTGCTACTTATTAACCTATAAAAGAAATACGTTGACACACATATAGAGAAACCTTATAAGTATAATTTTTGGAAGGTTGTATGGCTGTTCTATTAAATTTTTATACATTTATACTAACATCATAAAGAGGTAAAGTTTGTTTGTTTGTTTGTATGTAGGGGGTAATCTCTGAACCGATTGAAAAAATAGTTTTACTGATAAAAAGCTACACTTTACCTGAGTAACATAGGCTATTATTTATTTCGATAAAAACCTTTTTTTATTTCAATATTTGTAAATTTAGTCGGAAAAATTCTTAGGTTAGGCCTAGAATGATAAACCAACACATGTATTTACATTTATTACCATAACAATAAATTGAATAAAAAAACAGATTGATAATATATAGCTGTTTGATAGGCCTACAGTTTTATAAAATCGTATCTATTTATAATATTTCTAAAATATATATCTATATATAATTATATAATAATATATAATTTATGTATATCTAAAATCGTAATATTTAAAGCTTTCAAAACTATTTGATATGTCTGTAAGAAATAAAATGTATTGAACAATAATGTTTATCTTTCTTGATACATAATAATATTATTTAAATTGCACATTTTAACAAATAGGCCTACAGTTAGTAATCATTATAATTGTACACATTTACCGAGTTAAAAAAAACTCTCAGTAGTAAGGTAGGCCTAGATAAAGCCTGTTGTTTTTAAATATTATTATTTTTTTAAATAATGTATTTCTGATGTGTATATAATTAATCTGCCTGTAATTTTTAACGGGTGCTTACTTGTTATTTCTATAATAATAACACAAAACATAACCTTAAATGATTCACATAGTTTGGAAGTATTACAGCTGATGGACGAAAACAGCTGTTACATTTTAACGAATATAACGAACAACACGCATGCGCTATACTTTTTTGTTACGTTAGTACGTACACTCGCGTATAAGGGAGTTGATTATTACATAAAATGTTTTAAATATTTGAAGTTTGTCAGCTCCCACCTCCTGCTTTAGTATTTTCGGGTTAATAAACGATTCAATAATTAATTCGCTTCCAACGTAGACTATATAGATGGCACATTGACTACAGCTGAGCGAGTATTTCTCCCACCAGGTCAGCCGAGGAACGTAACTGGTTTCACATTCCTAGCATAAACCTAACCCATTAAGCATTTCGTATTGTTGACCGAGACGAAACACAGATACTACGTTCCGTTCATAATGAACGCTGACTTTTGCCTTATTTCAGATCATTGTTGGGTGTTTTATCAGTGTTTAGGAATGGTTGGTTAGTACACCAGAGAGATTTTTTGATGCTAACATATTTAACAGCAAACCCAATGCGTTTTGACTTGAGGAATAGTCTGTAGTTTGTATCTTCTTAAACAATGATTTTGTATTGTGAAATTATAAAACAATTAAAAACGAGACAAATTTTACTTTTTTGGAGTTTTAAATTATATTTTGTAAATCATTGGATGGAACGCTATACTTTCAATGGAAAAGTTCTAGTGAATTGAAAGCCTTTAAAATGAGACTTCGTAAGTCTTGATCAGTGCATTTCTGACTCAGAAAAATTGGAAAAACATCGAAATTGTTTTTTTTTAATTTTTAATTTCCACATTTTAATTTTTAAAGCTTTGGAATTTTGTAAAATGACAATTAGTGGCATGTATGTAAACATGCACAAGGTAGGCCTAGTCGGTCAGTTATATTGGAGTTAATTTGCATAATAACTGTTTAAGGGGAGTCGAAGGTCCCTATACCGCGCATGTTAAATTTGTTATATTCATATACCTTTTTCTCAAAAACCTCAAGAGATAAAGTGCTATTTTTTGCATGTATCTTTTATAGTACGTACTTGAGCTTCTGTGCAAAAATTATTCATTTACGTCAAAAAGTAAAATATAGTTATACATTTTTTATACAGATAACCTTTTTTAATGACGCTATCCGCTGTGGGGGAAGGGCACCACCCACAGACAATTTATTTATTGAAAACCCGTACAAAGTTTTCCAGACTGAAGTATTATGGTTCAGAGCGTGGCAACAGACTGAGCCCCTCTGACCCCCACCACTCAAATCAACTCCGATTCTACTGCGCATCTCAAGGCCACGGCTCATGCTAGACCTTCTCTAGTATACTCCGTCTAAACTGTCCCGTTTGATAGACATCGGTGTATTTCTTAATACGTTCTGCGTGAAGTGCCCTTTAGGGTCGGCTCTAGCTGTCGGCCATGTTGGCTGACACTCCATAACACCAATGTTAAATTAAAATTCAAAATTTTCCTTTATTTTTGATCGGAAAATTATAAACGATACGTCATTTTAAAGCTATGGTGAATATACATGCAAATGGCTTTTTCAAAACTAAGAAAAATATTTTGTTTAATATTTATTAACAATTTAAAACATTGATTTTTTTAGATTTTTTTACGTTGTAACTATTAATTATAGCGAAAAACTACCAAGCCATTCGCATGAAGAATTTTGTCCCCAAGAGATTGGTATTTTTTAAAAAACGCTATTTGAATAATTGCGGGTTTTAAATGGATTTAGGATGATCAATGTCCGCGTAACCTACCGCCGCTATAGGGAGTCGCAGGTTGCTTTCTCTTTTACTAGAGCCGACCCTTAAGGGTCTGCTGTAGTGGCGGCCATCTTGGATTTTTATCCCGCAAGAGCAATGTTAAATTTCAAACCATTTATTTCGTTTATTTTTTATCATAAATAATAACCAAACAGAAAGGTCTTATTTTAAGCACAGTCACAATACGCGTCCGTTTTGCGTTTCAAATTTTTTTTCAAATTTTTCATTTGTCATGTAACTGACATTTTTGAAGTACCAAGTTTGAACTTTTTTCTTTACACAATAAAAATGTACAATGAAAAGTGAAACGCTAGCCGGATCAGCAATTTTATAAAGAATATTCAATCTTTTTTTTCAGCACTCAATTACATAAGATGGTTTATAAAATGGTTACAAATGAGGCAATGCCAAAGCAGGTTGCATTTGGAAGCAGCTGCGAGAAAATGAACTGCTTAGATACGGCTATAGAGAGAAGCGCTCGCGTTTCCCGTTGCTTTCTCGTTTACTGGAGCAGACCCTTAAGTCGTCAGACTTGTACGCAGAGACGTCGTCGTCAGAACGGTTTATTTCAAAACCGTTTAAAATCTGTATTCATAAACAATTCTATTGAAACAGTTGAGCTCGAATCCGTGTAGCTTCGCCTTTTTACGCTCCATTCATCTCTAGTATTGTTTGTACGGAATTCTAAAGCTTGAACGTTTCTCTAGTCCGAACTGTACGCTGGGATACAGGTTAAGGCTCGGCTCTCTACATTCAAAACGGCGAAGTTGGGTACCAATTTCAATGTTAAATAACCAAAACATACCTTCACTATTAAGCATATTTTTGTGTTGTTTTTGGCAAAAAACAAAAGCTGTATTTTTTTTCTTAAAGTAAAATAGATTGTGGGTGTTGATTGCTAAGGTTTTTTGCAATATCTCTTTTTGCAACTGAGTAAAAAATTAATAAAGTTTACTATTTTTTACTATTTATATCATACGTTTGTGAAAACAACAACACGGGTTTTGAAAATGTATTCGGCAATCAACATCCACATATGATAGTACTTCAAAATGAAACCAAAATTTTAAATTTATTCCACGAATTAACGGAAAAAAATGATTTATTCTGTAGCATTGCTCTTATGGGAATCAGACTCAATATGGCGGCAGGGTAAGCGCCCCCTTAAGTCGCTTTTCTTTCAAACTATTTCCACGTCCAGAATTGTAAAGTAGCCGAATAGAAGAAAACCATCAGTTTTTGATGGAATATCGATTAACATTGCCCGTGTGGGTACAACAAAGAACGCCCAATGAAGGAAAACAGTCTGTTAGCGTTTCATGACGGTTTGTATGTGTAGCACGATTACCTGGAGAGGAAATTAAAGTGAGTGAAAGAACCATTTTACTTTTAATATATGCATCACGTTCATCTATCTGAAAACAATAACCTATTGTCCAGACGGGCCGGTGCATTGTATTTTGTGCGATATTAAAACTGTGAGAAAATAATGCAAAGTATTTCTGTTTACGGAAGTGTTTGATCGTCTCTTTTACTTTCTCCGGAAAGCATTTTAGTAAACAATACAGTCATCAATTTACAAATTATGATAGTTTTTTACACGTAGATAATTCAACGCCTAGAATGGTTTTAAAGTTATTTTCCAACTATTGTTAGCGAATTTCAATAAGAAAAATGAGCTATTGCAGTGGCCCTTATGGTTAGACCCATGGTCGAGAGTAGCAAATGAGCACCGATCATGGTCCCCAGAACACGTTTTGTGGTGTCATTAAAAATCATATATATATAACATGTGTTCGCACTCTAGCGGCCGCATTTTAAGTCCGATTTGGTTCAAAGTTAGTACACATGTTGGTTGTCTACGTCGCTCGGACGAGTTCGTTAGCCAAAAAAATCCAACAATCGGAAACACATTTTTTGGCCGGAATTAACTATTTTTTTAAGATTTTCCTACGAGAATGAATTTCTTTTTGAGCTTTTTCAACAAATATAAACGTAGGATGTTATTCTGCACATTTTCATTTTTTACGCGACCTTATATATAGCTCGCTTGGTTACCCCAAAATCGATCAAAACGTAAAATACCATAGAAGTACCCGGTTCAAAGCCACGTGACGGATTCTAGCGCGGGGTTTGCGTGCGAAGCACGCAATTCATTGTGTATTGCAGATACTCCCAATACTGGGGTTGGCGTGCGAAGCACGCAATGCTTTGTGTGTTGAAGATACACCCAATACGTGAGTTGGCGTGCGAAGCACGCAATGCATTGTGTATTGAAGATACACCCAATATGCGGAATGGCACGAACCATACTGCAGCTATTCAGCACCGTCGTGGATGGACCTATTTTCCAAATTGTTGGTTGAAACCCTAAAACATAGGTCTATAAACTTAATTTTGGAAATTTGCACAACTCACGTCAGCGGTTCAGCTGCGTGGTCGGATTATTTATATTTGACCTTTTCTTCTGACACTTGCCATCATAATATCGTACATTTCATCACTAGGGCCGGAAGTTTTTGATATGAGCCCAAGTTTTTCGGAAACTGAGCGAGGATCTAAAAGCCACTTTTGGCCCGTGTGATGATACTTTTCATCGCACTGTGATTAAAAATATTAATAATAAATTTGACATTTAAAAAAAAAAACCTATCGTTTCTCAGTAACATTCCTGAATTACAATGACAACATAGTTCACGTTTACAGCACTAACTAAATTATTGAGATCAGCTGATTTTAATATCAACAGCGATACAAATAAATACCTTCCTTAATTCTAAGAATTTATGGGCCTATTCATTGATTTTTAAGGAAAAGTTTATCTTGTCTTCGCTGTTTTATTCTGTACTTATTTTATCGCTTTTTCAACCGAGAATTGCCGCAAACATTACATGGCAACAGTACATTGTTTAAGTTCACTAAATTAATTGGAACAGCTGATATTAAATTCATCCAGTAATATTAATAGACACAATACACTACTACCGTTACTGGTACGTGAATAAACGTACTGATTTACCTATTTTTAAAATAATAAGTTAAAATTGTATTTATTTAATACTTGTAAATAGTATCAATAGTAGTTTTTATTGTAACGCAGGATTGTTTCTTTGTTGAAATCGTTATTATCTATATATATAAAAATGAATTGCTGTTCGTTAGTCTCGCTAAAACTCGTGAACGGCTGGACCGATTTGGCTATTTTTGGTCTTAAAATGTTTGTAGTAGTTCATAGAAGGTTTATACGTAAAGAAAAGTTTGAAAAATTTCCCGAAAAAATTTCAAATATGGAAGAAACTGAACAGCATTTATTGTATGAACTCAAAACCATAGCTCACAAAAACAGCTGTTCGTATAAAAAGCTTATGTTTGTTTGCATGTATTACCATAGCAACATTACTTAGCAAATTTATAATCACTTTAATACTCTTCAAAACCAACAGCTTTTTAAGGTTAGAATTGAAAAACTATAAACAAACACAAATAAAAATGCTTACAGAATTATAATTTAACTAAAACATTGGTTATTAAATAACTATATAGGCCTACTTAAAGATATGCTGCTTAAAATATTGTTTATATAAAATATATCATAACTATGAAGTTTTTAATACTTTTCAAAACATATTTCGCTATCTATAATAATAATAACAAACCATAAACATACACGAGTTTAAACATATTTTATTGAAAACTAAACAAACCTTCTGAATTAAACTAAATGCCATTAAAATATCACAGTCGTAGCTTTATTTTGATATATACTGTATATTGTATATTTAAATACTAAACAATATATATCTTATACTAATTAGGCCTATACATTTAAAATTAATTACAAACTATATTTGAACCAGTTTGTTACATCCTAAATTAACGCGGATGTTACAAAGTGATTCAAATATCTTTTCTACGACCCCCAGCTAATTTAAACCCTCGCTAAGAAAGGGTTAAAAGAAATTCAAAATTTAGGGTGGTTTGGGGAGGGGGATCAAAGTTACTAAAAATCCCTATAAGAACGAATTGGAATGAAATTTGGTACGTAGCTTCCTCTAAGGCCGTAGGTGCTCGCAACATTGTCAATGAAATTAAGTGAAAGTCAAACTTAGTAAAAACTATAAATTAAAACGATATATTTAAAGCTTTTTCATGTTAGATAGTAGTTTACAGGAATACAATTTTCAGTGCTTTCCTAAATAGCGTAGACTTTTTTTCATGACCACAGTAGGATATGCACAGGTATTCAACGAACACTTAAAAAGAATTACAATTACGCCAAAAAGACTGAAAATACCAACAACCACGGGCAACGCCGTACGGGTCAGCTAGTATCTAATAAATTAATAAGACGACATTTGAAATCATTTACAGCGCTACTGGTGTTATAATTTATAACTAATTTAGAGATCGGAAAAACTCTCCAGCTGATTTTGCCGACCTAGACCGAGAAAACGCTGTTTCGAATACTCAAAGCTGATATTGAAAGGGACTATTTTCGATAAAGTGTGATGAAAATATATTTTTGTATTTATCCCTTTCTTATATAGGCCCACAACGTAAACATACATCTTATTATCTAGGAAATAACTAACCATCTTTTCCAGTAACCGATGGTTAATGCGTTTAACAGATGTTTTCTAAAAAAGTATAAACAAAAAATTATGCATTTTTCAATACACTCACTAAATTGTGTTTGTTAATTTATTCCAAGCATACAGTGTGACCAGCTTCGACTGGCAGAAACTTTACGGGGTTTTTTGTCTGCTAAAAGCAAACAAATGATACAAATACAACATGTGTCCTATCTCGTTCCGTTTTCTGTCTGTCCGTCTGTACGCGATTTTTACAAACTACCTAAATATCTTAGAAACGGTTTAAGATGCTATCACGAAACTGGGTTACGAATATTGATTTGAATTTGTTACATTTTACTTTAAAATAGCTATTTGTGCAACATTTGCGCAAAGTGGCGATTTGCTGCATGAGGGAAACGTTTGGCAATTTTCTCGAATGCAGCAAAGACACTTTGCGCTCGTGTTGCACATAAGATTTTTCCTACGCTTGCTGGAGCCGAGGCGGAGGAAAGTCTAATAATGTTTATAATGACTTATTTCTATGTCTTTCTTTACCTGTACTGTAGCCTTTAGCATAGAATACACACTCTACATAGGCCAGTCGGTAAAGGTCAATTTAGACCAAAAGTACCAGTAATTTGCAATACGGCTGAATTTTTTTTTTATAAGTACATTAAAGTATGTAGATTAACATAAAAAAAAGTTTACCAGTCTATCGATTTCCCAAAGTCGAAAAAAAATCGATTATTATTTTTTTTCGATTATCCTTAATATTTCGAGCTGGGATGACGATAGAGGAAAATAAAAAATACCACCGTGTAGGGGAGGTATTGTTCAACAAAAAAGGTCATATGTATTTATTTCGTCCGAGCAATGGTTTGTCTGGAAACAATTCGATAATGCAGGTATGTATTTTGCAGCAGGGGAAATCACTAGAAGGGGACATCTTATTCATATATGAAGCGTTGGCTCATTCTAAATTGGCCGAATTTTAATATATCGAATTGAAACTTGACATAGGAGTTGAAATATACATTTTAAACATTTATGCTGAGTCTCAGCTTGTTATCTTGAAAATTACCCGATCTAGAGCCACTTGACTTATTAATGGGTTTCTCGATTTTAGGAGTACCGGACCCACCAATTCATTTTAAACAGCTCCAGTTTAGAAAATTTTCAAAATATCAACCTGAAAGTTTTTTTACAAGTTAAATATATAGATTCAAACAAGATCAAGGAGTATAAACCTTTTTTATTATTTACTTTTCAAAGCACAAGTAACTTAAAAAAGTATAATTTTAGACCGTTTTAGATTTTTCATCAAAACGCTTGAGTTAATCGGCTGAAGATTAGTCAATTTTTTAAATATAGTTTTTAAAGTAAGTGTAGCAAAAAACAATTGTGTTTTTAACTTCTGTACCAATTTTTAAATCGATATGTTCAAAAATTTCGAAAATGGAATCGTTGAATCCAAATGTGTTATAGTTAAAACGAGATAGGTAAAACAGAAGACCATTTTCAAGCGCCTCGTTTTTAAAAATAACATAAAAAAAATCGTTCATACTTACTAAGAATATTTATACTGGTGTACTCAACTTGTAAAACAAATTTGATGTTGATATTCCAAAAATTGACGAAACTGGAATAGATTGAAATTAGTTCGTGAGTCCGGTACTAGTAAAATCTATAATCGAAATCGACTCCTAGATCGGGTCATTTTCAAGATAACAAGCTGAGACTCAGCATAAATGTTTAAAATATATATTTTAACTCCTATGTCAAGTTTCAATTCGATATATTAAAATTCGGCCAATTTAGAATGAGCCAACGCTTCATATATGAATAAGACGTCCCCTTTTAGTGATTTCCCCTGCTGCAAAATACATACCTGCATTATCGAATTTTTTCCAGACAAACCATTGCTCGGACGAAATAAATACATATGACCTTTTTTGTTGAAAAATACCTCCCCTACACGGTGGTATTTTTATTTTCCTCTATCTTCATCCCAGCTCGAAATATTAAGGATAATCGAAAAAAAAATAATAATCGATTTTTTTTTCGACTTTGGGAAATCGATAGACTGGTAAACTTTTTTTTATGTTAATCTACATACTTTAATGTACTTATAAAAAAAATTCAGCCGTATTGCAAATTACTGGTAGTTGTAACCTATACCGGCTGGGCTATACAAGGTACTTGATTTAATTACCTTATTTTTTTCCATTAAAGTATGCAATTAAAACGTTCTCTGATATTTTATGAACATCATTTTCACCGCACCATGATTGAAATAGTTCATACTGTCTTTCATATTTCTCACGCGACTTAGAAGGTAATAAATTCAAAGTTACATTTCTTGCAGTTTCAATTATCTGTGGAGGAGTATTGTCACATTCAACTTCACTATCACTTATTTCCATTATTAAATAAGTTTACGTCTTAAGTCATAACAACTCTTAAATAGCCTAACTACAACTCACTATCAATAATAGCAATGTCAGGTTAGGAAATAATAAACGAACAATGGAACAGCTGACTTGTTTTATGTTTAAACCCGGGTAGGCAAAGTAAATCCCATTTGATTAACATTGCACTTTGGCGCACACGTGCGGCAAGCACCTACTTTGGGTTCTGTTAGTAGTGTGACAAGAGCTACTTTTCATAACAAGCGTCGGAAAATGTGTTTTTCTGCAACAATTCGTTTCAAAATGGGTACCGTTGAAAGTGTTTAATGTTAAATATCTGGAAAACTATGTATTTTAAGGCCATCTGGGTGCTAAAGGTGGTCATATTAATGAATAAAAGCCCAACATTCGACCACTAAATTTGAGTTATCTCAGTTATTTATGATTCAATTATTAAAAACCATATATTGTTGGATTTGTCTTAAAGTAATCTAAAAATGTTGTGTCTTTACATTTGTTTGTAATATGTAAAGTTAAAACTTAATCAATTTTAGAATAAACGGTACCAGATAACTGCCACATACTTTCTCCCAGTTGAAACTTTATACCTTCCTAAGAGTAGCATTTGTGGTGGTTATTTAGAATTGCAAAAGTAGTCAAATGTTACCATGGAAAATATTAGATGCATGTAACACACATATATTATATTATTATATTATTATTATTATTTAAACTATTCGATCGATTTCGAACAAATTTGCACCAAACATGTCAATTAGGCCTGTATAGATGCACCAAAAAATGTTTTGAAAAATGTTGAGAAACAACCCCCTTTTTGGCCAAAATCTCCCAAAAATCCGTTATTATTATTATTATTACTTAAACGGAAATTTTTAGAAAGATGCGGTTTGTTGCATATGGTAGGGTACATTAAGGGCTACAAATAAGCCAAATTTTATCAAAATCGTTAGAGCCGTTTTTTGAGAAATTTTGATGTTTCTCGTTTTTTGTAGAGTAACCCCCTTAAAAATCAAAAATTTGAAAAAGAAAAAAAAACGCCTGGAGATATTTCAGACCTACACCTACATACCAAATTTCATCAAAATCGGACCGTTGGTATGGTCTCCAGCTCTGTACACATCCTTACAGACACAGACACACGGACAGACATCACCAAAAAAAAAAACACTTTTTTGGGTTCAGGGAGCACAAAAACAAATAATTCCACTAAAAATATTTTTATGTTCAGGGAGCACCAACACAGATAATTCCACTAAACATTTTTTGGGGGTTCATGGAGCACCAAAACAGATAAATACCACTAAAAATTCAAATTCGAAAATTTGGATGAAAATAATACTTTCTCCATATAGGGTGGAGAAAGTAAAAATAGATATCAACTTGAAATTTAAGTACTATGTAGACTATGCCTGCAAAATTTTATCGAAATCGATCGGATAATTTCGGAAAAGGAGAATTTACAAAATGTGAATGGAAGAGGTTTCGCTCAATAATGTCGCCAGTTTTTTCCCCCTAAAACTTGACGAATTCGCGTGTTCTTATATTTAAGCCGTAAAGGATAAATTTTAAAAAAATTCTGTTTTGTTTTTGTGGAGAATATATTGAACATTTTAAAGATGCAACAAAACATATTTCGTTGTACTTATCATATTTTGATATTTTAGAAGCGACCATGATTGGTCGTTTCACGCATTGTCGACTTCCTGGTCGTGGTAGATAGACGTACTCAATCGACTAATTAAATCGTCTTATTTACATACAATCACTGTTTCGACCAAGCCAGGTAGGTTAGGTTAGGTTAAGTTGGGCGGATGTTCGGAATTCTTGGCACGGAATTGTGGAATTGTTCTTCATAGGAAGTCGGCCATTCCTAGTTAAGCCTTAGATAAGTATAACATGTGATTCTTTGTACGTTGCTTTCAGCTTGTAGCTTGATACAGTTGGAACGTGGTCTAATAGTGAAAACTAAGAAACAAGTTCGTAGGAACAAATGTCAGAAGCTCTTGGTTTTCCGTTTACCTGACTTTTTGTTTTTTAAGTATTGAACTTTGTGCTATTAATAAAATTTGAATTATCGTTATGTCCGGTGTAACGGAGTGACGAAACGTAAGAGTCAGAAAGTTGTACGTTTTAATTACATTTTTTTTAACGTCCTGCTGTTTTGCACTTTAAGGCTAATGAAGACGGGACCTACAGTTTTACGTGGAATCTGAACCACAGCCAATGATGTCTGTTAAGAAACCATTTAGAAAATTATTCGGGGTCAATGGGAATTGAACCCGGAACCGTTTTAATTACAAACAAAATTGGCTTTTTACTTTCTCCCCCTATACCATAGTATAAGGAGAAAGTATTGTATTCGTCAAAATTTTCGAGTTTGAGTTTTTGGTGGAAATATCCGTTTTGGGTCCCCCTGAACCTAAAAAAAGTGGTTTTCGGAGTGATGTGTGTGTGGATGTTATCAGACCTAGAGCCTAAACCAGTCGTCCGATTTTGATGAAATTTGGTATGGAGGTACTAATCCGCGGTATCTCCAGGCTTTTTTTTCATTTTTGTGAATATTTGATTTTTAAGGGTAATTTTTCCATAAAAACCCTTAAAATAACGGAAAAATCAACTTTTCTCAAAAACGGCTCTAACGATTTTGATTAAAATTTTATAGTTTATTAGGGACCTAAAGTACTATAAACTATAAAATTTTAATCAAAATCGTTCGAGCCGTTTTTGAGAAAAGTTGGGTTTTCCGTTATTTTATGGGAAAATTACTCTTAAAAATAAAAAAATCTCAAAAAATTGGTAATAATATTTTTTGATTAAGTTCCTATAATGAGGGAGAAAGTATGTGTCAGTTTCCTGATACCGTTTATAAATTTTGTATGTAATTCATGAATTGCCGAGTTACCTATAAAAAAAAATTGGAAAACGGTTGACCCTAAAGGCCATCCATGTAACTTCCCGCTAAGTTTAATTACAACAAACACTATTTTTGGAAATTTTGAACTGCCATAACTTTTGAATGAATCAACCGATTTTTATGCGATTTGCTGCAATCGATGCAGTTTTTTAAGTCCTTGAAAGAATCAACAATAAAAATTTTTTAGATTAAAAGTTTCGGAGAAATTGAGGAAAAACACTTTTTTTTATTTTCTTTCATTCACGATATCTCGCGAATGAATCGACCGATTTTTATGCGATTTGCGGCAATCGATGCAGTTTTTCGAGTCCATTGAAAAAATCGACAACCAAAATTTTTCTGATGAAAAATTTCGGAGAAATTGAGAAAAACACTTTTTTTTATTTTCTTTCGTTCACGATATCTCACGAACGAATTCCGATTTTGACCGGATTGGTAGCGATCGACGTCGATTTTCAAGGTTAAAAGCTGATTAGATTTTGGAATTGATCGGTAAAGCCGTTTAAAAGTTATTAAAAAAAACCTGATTTGAAAAAAATGTATTTCTTAGTTTTTTTCGAAATTTCTCAGAACCTACCGGTCCGAATTTGTTGAAATTTTCAGGAAATGTAAGTTTGATGGAACTCTTTAGAACGCCGTTTGGTAGGATCTAATCGGTTAAGCCGTTCAAAAGTTATAAGCGGGTCACATACTTACATACACACACACACACACACACCTACAGACAGGGTGACACCCTCTCGGGAGTGGTCAGGGAAGATTACTAGGACCTCAAAACGTCGAGATCTGATGAATACCCGATTTTCGAAAAACGGGGTGAAACCAATAACTTCCCGATTTTAGAAAATTTTCAATTTTCTTAGCGGGAAGTTAAAAAAAACTTAAAATATATTTCTTAGTACTAACTTGGTTTAATTAAAACACAGGAGTTTGGCCTAACAAACCTAAAACCTATTGTTAGGTTGAGGTCTACCAGAACAATGCAACATTCAAAATCAGCTGTTTATGTATCTCGTAAAGTTGTCGGTTTAACCTAAATCATTTCAAACAGCCACCACATTTTGAATCTGGTGCTTGGAAAAAGTTGATTGTTTTTCTGTAATTTGGTTATTATGATGTAGAATTCTGTGCAAAAATACAACTTACGGATTAACACCAAACTTTCAACAAGTTATATTGGGCAAATTCTGCACCTTTTAGGGGTATGTACGAATTTTACTCTTATTCTGTTAAGGAGGGGGGGGGGGGGTGCGAATAAAAATGTTTAAACGGTAACCCTTATTGTGTGATATCTCATTTTAAAACCATCGTTGAGACTAAAATGTTGGTGTAAAAACCCCTCCCCAATCCAATATAGCACAGTCAAGAAGTTCATATTTAACAGGTTTAATTAGGATTTAGGTATTGAGTAAGCCCCATTTTCATAAATATTACCGAAAATTCTTGCGAGTGTTATTTTTGTTTAAATCATAATTAATGAAGATTAAAAAAATTTTGCGATGTTTTTGTACCTTAAAATGAAAACACACCTAATCGTATGTAGAATACAATACGTAGAAAATGGAAAATCTGAACATCTTGGCTCCGCCATTTTGGATTGAGATATCGGAGAGGGGTTTACTTTACACCAATTTTCTCGTCTCAACGAGGGCTTTAAAATGAGGTATTGAACAATATGGGTTACTATTTAACATTTTTGATTTGCAACTCCCCCAGCCCTTAACCGAATAAGGGTAACATTCATTCGGACCCCTAAAAGGTGCAGCATTTGCCCAATATAACTTCCTGAAAGTTTGGATTTAATACGTGTAACAGGTTTAAAATTACGAAGGGATTGCCTAACTTTTTTATCACCCTGTATAAACGTAAAATACTATAACAAGGATTTTGTCGTGGGCCAACTTCTGTTACGAGGCCTTCGGCCGTGATGCAAACTCGCGAAGCGCAAACGATAATACGCAGCCGCAAGGACGAGGTGCAATCACACATACCAGGTGTCTTAAAAGTCCAACCCCCCCCCCATAACTTTTAAACCAAACGAATATCCTTTGGACAACGATACTAACTTAGCCCAAAGTATCTTTTGAAGCAATCGGAAATTTTGAGTGTCCCCTAAATATGGGAAATTTTGGGGGCAACTCAAAATTTTTAAATGGAAAGTATGGTCATGTGATACCTCATTTTAAACCTCTATTTAAGACTAGGAAAATGACATAAATAAAATAAAAATCAGACCACCCAAAACAAAATAGCGGCCCTAAACGGGTTGAAATAAATCGACATAAAGTTGCTAATATCTCGAAAAGGAAGTCGACTCCCTACATCTTAGAAAATTTTGTAAAAAATAAAATTTAC
>JAGFPH010008149.1:26694-42065 GCA_018207615.1 Philaenus spumarius
AGTCGACTCCCTACATCTTAGAAAATTTTGTAAAAAATAAAATTTACCAAATCGATTTGAAAGCAATTCTTTAGGTCAAGCACTTTGAAATAAAAATTTTTTGTCTCTTAAAATTGTTTTCTAAAAACTCTTCCTTTTTGAGATATTAGCAAGCTTACATCAATTTATTTCAACACGTTTAGGGCCACCATTTTGTTTTGGGTGGTCCGATTTTTATTTTATTTGTGTCATTTTCCCAGTCTTAAATAGACCTTTAAAATGAGGTATCACATGACCATACTTCCCATTAAAAAATTTTGAGTCGCCAAAATCCCCCATTTATAGGGGACACTCAAAATTTCCGATTGCTTCAAAATATACTTTGGGCTAAGTTAGTATCGTTCCCCAAAGGATATTTGTTTGTTTTAACAAACACAAAAGTTAAAGTGGGGGGGACTTTTAAGACACCTGGTATATTTCGTACACGCAGCGTCTTTGTAAGTAGACCAATTTCCCAAATAGTTGGTTGAAACGTACAAACTTAATTTTAGAAATTCTCTCAACTCACTTCAGCGATTCAGCCGCATGGTAGAATTATTTCTTAATAACGTCGTATAAAAACTAACTTGTGTTAATAAATTATTGCAGTTTGCAGTTCCAACGTTTTGTAAATGTAAGTCGCGACACATCTAAATAAAACTTGCCGCATTGTGAGATTAATTTGCCGAGAGGCAGGTGTTCGCCGGACGTATAAATATCGCACAAAGCTTTTAGAGACATAAAACAAAGTACTGTACGAATATTATTAACACGCCGCTCCGAAGGTGCCCGCGCCGTGGTCTGGGATACGCGTTACAAAAATAAACTGTAGCCTTCCCTTGTGGAGTAATTTGACGATACTTCGAGTATAGTATGAAAGTAAGTAATTTTTTGTTTCAAAGTAGTAACATGTAAATGTAAAACTTTTACAAAAGGTGAATAACAGACAAAACTCTCTCTCTACATCTTATTAGCGAACTTCCATAGGAAACATGAGCTATTGCAGTGACTCTTATGGTAAGACTTAATTAAGGTCGGGAGAAGTCAGTGAACACCGAACATGGTCCCCAGAACATGTTTCGGGGTGTCATTAAAAATGTTATATATACAGGGTGGTTATAAAGTCACTCCCCCCCCCCTTTAACTTTTGTGTTTGTTAAAACAAACAAATATCCTTTGGGGAACGATACTAACTTAACCCAAAGTATCTTTTGAAGCAATCGGAATTTTGCGTGACCCCTAAAAATGGGGGATTTTGTTGGCAACTCAAAATTTTTAAATGGGAAGTATTTTCATGTGATACCTCATTTTAAAGGTCTATTTAAGACTAGGAAAATGACATAAAGAAAATAAAAATCGAAACTTTGTTAAAAAATAAAATTTACGAAATCGATTTGGAAGCAATTTGTTAGGTCAAGCACTTTGAAATAAACATTTTTTGTCCCTTGAAATTATTTCTAAAAACTCTTCCTTTTCGAGATACTAGCAACTTTATGTCGATTTATTTCAACGCGTTTAGAGCCGCCATTTTATTTTGGGTGGTCCGAAGTTTATTATTCAATGGGTCAAGCTCACATGTGCTTTCTTAGCAGTGAACGTGTTAAATGGGTTTAAATTCAAATCCCCGGTCCTGACCTGACGACCTGACCCCCCCCCCCTGAAAGTTTTCCTGTCTACGGCCTGGAGTGTGCCTATAAGATGTGATATTGGTAAGAAGATAGGATTAAGATAATAAACAAAATTAAGTACAGAGATATGTAAAAGAAATAATAGTGTGAGAAGGTTCTCATCAGGAAGGTGTCAAATTATTTTCATTTCCGTTCCTCAAACGGAGTGTACAATTTAACGATTCGTTGTTGCATTAAAATCGCGAAACTTTGTTCCTTTAGCGACACAAATAAAAGCAATTACAATGGCGAGGCGGTAGAGGGCGGTTTCTGCGAAAGCTTTGTTTGGAAATAATGTTCTGCCTGTAAAAGTAATTTAAATAACACAACGGGGCGTGTAAATTATACAGAGAGAAAAGCGAAAGAAAAACTAAAAGGCGTAAAGGTAAAATTGTCTCATTAAATATATTTACAGTTGGTCAAATTTGCCAACATTTCCCAACTCGTACCAAAAATGTGAGCTATGTACTTAATGATCAACTACGAATCGTCTTTAAGTTAACTTTAAATTGAAGTCAATTTGTCATTTATTGCACTTTACAAATTTACAAATATTTCAAATATCCAAATAACATTTTTGAAGCGAAAAATTCTTCAGGCGCACCGAAGACGTTTTGGATGAGGTAAAATATACGGACTCCCCATTCGCGTCTTATGGATAGAAATATACAGGTTGTTTGAAAAGTCTGGGAACAGCTTAATATCTCAAAATGTACGAGTCTTATGAGATAGAAATAAAAGCAGTTGTTCACAACCATAAAAGAACTACTTTTTGGTGAGTTTGAAATTTTTGTCCGTCATCTTGGATCCGCCATCTTGGAATGAACTTATTTTTTTTAAATGTAAAGGTGGTCATGTGATGATACATCATTTCGATGTAGAATTTCAAGAGAAAACCAACTGTGAAATTTGCACATCCATATCGTTAACCGATTAAAAATGGCGGCCAAAAACGAGTTGACGAGTTCGTTAGCCAAAAAAATCCAACAATCGGAAGCACGTTTTTTAACTGGAAGTAACTATTTTTTGAGATTTTTCCTACGAGAATGAATTTGTTTTCGAGTTTTTTCTACACATATAAATGTAGGATGTTTTTCTGCACATTTTGATTTTTTGCGCGACCTTATAGCTCGCTTGGTTTCCCCAAAATCAATCAAAACGTAAAATACCGTACCCGGTTCAAAGCCATGCGGTCGATTCTACCGTGGTGTTAGCGTGCTAAGCACGCAATGCATTGTGTTTTGAAGATACTCCCAATACGGGGGTTGGCGTGCGAAGCACTCAATGCTTTATGTGTTGAAGATACTCCCAATATGCGGAAAGGCGTGCGAAGCACGCAATGCTTTTTGTATTGAAGATAATGTCAATATGCGGAATGGCTTGCTAAGCACGCAATTTGTATATTGAAGATACTCCCAATATGCTTAATGGCGTGCGAACCATTTTGCAGCTATTCAGCACCGTCGTGAATAGACCTATTTTCCAAATTATTGGTTGAAACTCTAAAACATAGGCCTATCATCTTAATTTTGGAAATTTGCTCAACTCACGTCAGCGGTTCAGCAGCGTGGTCGAATTATTTTATTTGCATATGCCATAGTCTCAGTTTTGTGATCAAACAACGAATTTTTGACTATGCGACCACAACGGAATCCGACGAAAAAAAGTATTTTTCTTGCCGATTGCGTTTCTCTCCTTTTCTTCCGTACTCTCGCAAACATTCACCCAGGCAGCTCTCTTCTGGATTTTGTCATGATTATCCTCCGCGAGACGGATCCTATATTGTAGGACGTTTCTTAACTACTTCGATTAACGTTTCAACGTCCAAGGAATCAATTATCTTTTCTACAAAGTCTTTGCAATGAACAGCAACGCCGACGTACGTGCGTGCTGTCTGATTTCAAGCAACACACTGCCTCGCTGCTCCGAACTGGCGTTGATGCAGTGGCGAGCATCAAAATTTTTGCAGCCCCTTCAACGCACAAACATTTTCCAGCCGCTACAAAATGAGGCGACGGCGTTAACGCAGCTGCAAAACGCTCGTGTGAATCCGGCCTAAGACGCTTTTGATATCGTCTACGATTTCTTCTTCTTCATTGTTTTACACAGTACCAATACAAACCGGGAGATCGTAAAAGAAGAAGACATCGACGAGATAAAATAGGCAGTGGTAAATTGAAGGCTTATAGTCAATGTATGGATTTAGTCACGCCACGCTACCGATGAAATGGACATTATACTTCCTAATTTTTTAAGTTAAATTAAATTAGTGTACTCGGTGATACCTCTAAAATGGATATAGTGCTTTCTCATTTTTTTAAATGTCTAAATTTGCTAACTCGGTTGCTATGGTAATAAATGTAAATGCATTAAAGAAACGTATTGGTTCAGTATTACACGCCTAACCTAAAATTCTGTTGTTAAACTTTTAATGCAAATTAGCTGTTTAATTTTAATATTTAACAATAATTATTATAAATTGTAATAAAAGAAGCCTTTCTCGAAGATTTTCAAGGAACCTGTGTTGGTTCAGTAAAGAGATGAAAACTGTTTTGAAATGACATGAAAATATATTTCTGTTCCTTTTGTACATTAACAAAATCAAAATAATACATAATTTAAAATTACATTAACAAATGAGAAATGATAATTTATCTTGAAAACAAGTACATAAAAATACAAAACCTAAAAATGTCTAAATATATAGGCTACAAAAAAGGAAAACAATTTAAACCACCTCGATGTTTTGAAAACATGTTTGAGGTAGTTGAGTAAGTATTAACAAATTCAAAGAAACAAAAAATAAAAATGGCCGACCGGCTTCCAAAGATATTATTAACATCAATATTAAGTACATTTAAAAAACAAAAACTTAAAAACTACAGCTTCGCTGCTTTCCATAACAAGAAAGAAAAATATATTTTGAAAAAACATACTATATACAATTTACATCAATACATATATCTACATGTAGACGAATACACACAAAAACATATACACACAATACATACACATATATTTATACATAGATACTTACATACATAAATACATATTATACCTACACATACATACACAGGCATACATAGTCAAAATACACACCAAAACACTCATACAATACACATACATAATATACATTCATTCTTATATAGCAAAAGAAAAAATAACACCCACACATTTTTATAAGGATATTTCACAAAAACAATCACACTTCATTCCTTAGTTTATGCAGGTATTTGTGCTTATAAGGGCATGTTTTTATGTATTCAGGTAGTAAATTCAAAAATGTGGGTGCAAGGTAAGTGAAAAATTTCTTGAAAAAAGTCAATTTAGGTCTCGGAACTTTAACATTTGAATTATTACGGAAAATACTTAATGTACGCTCCAAAACGTTGTTTCTATCACCACTTCTCTCATAAAACAATTTCAGTACTTTGTAAATGTATAAATTTTTGAGAGGTAAAATGTACAACTTCTTAAAAAGAGGCGTAGAGTGATCTAATCGAGTCTTTTTAGACATTATTCGGATAAAAAACTTTTGAAGCGTAATTAATGGTATGAGGGTTTTATTGTATAGGGGCTCCACCCCATATTGGTATAGCATATTCTAGTTTAGAATTTATCAAGGCAAAATATATATTATCCTAAACAAGTCAATATTGATCATCGGTCTCAGCATATAGAAAATTCTTAAATATTTAATTAATTTGTTTTTCAGATAATCTACATGAATATTCCATCTTAATTTAGAATCCACCCACAGGCCCTAAATATTTGATGTCATCGACTTGTTCTATTGGTTGGCAAAAACAATCTCTTGTATTGCAATTAACTTTGTGATATTTTAATGGAGATAAAAAAGAAGATTTTCTAGAAATATTAACTATTTTGGGATAGTTTTGGGACTCATAACCATATAGTTTCGAACAAACCAACGACGCAACAAAATCAGATTAAGCTGTTCGATTTCATCCGCCTCATAGAACAATGCAGTAAATATAAATATAAATCGTTGGTTATATTGGTTTAATCTGAAATTTGATCATTATTTTTATCTTGTTCCATTTAAAATTTACGTCTAAAATAACATGCACATGATTCTATAGTCTATAGCCAATAGACTCCAATAGCTTCATTACTTTTAGTGCATGAAAACAATTCTAAAAAAAAAACGCCGTGTTAAGTGGAGATATATCAGCGAAAGAAACTATACGCCCTTTTTGTCACTTTTAAGTAGAAATTCGAAATGGGTCGGTCGAGTCCAAACTGGTCCGGTCTTGGGTTGGCGACCTTTAAATTAAAGCGAGCTGTAGCCGGGGCGTAGGCTGGAAATAATAGTGTTTGAAATTACCCTAACCAAAATTGGAATTGTTAGTCTTATAAGAGGAGGACGGAAATTGGAGTAAAAACGCGGGACACGTTGCGCGGAAAGCGTTTTGCATAAACAATTAATTCTAAAGGCGAATTAATTGTTAGGAAACAAGGTATAACGAATGGCTTCGGTGGATCAGAAACGTGAAGTTGTTTATCAACTTTCAATGATTAATGTTGCGAGTTCATGTTACGTTTTGTCGGGGGAAATAAATTTTGTAAAATAAATCGGACGTGTGATTCTTCTAAAAGAGGTAGTATATAAATGATACTCGCTTGTTGTGGAAATATGTTTTGTCTTTTTAAAGATTCGTATTTTCTTAAGCTACTTGTACCCTTTTTGAAGTGAAAACTTCTTTAGACGCACCAAGCACTGGTTGATTTCGTCGATGATTTCTTCTTCTTCATTCTTTTACACGCGCAATAATATAAACTAAATGAAGTTGAATGTAACAGCTGATCGTTAAAGAAGAAGAAATCGACGAAATAAAATAGGCAGTGCTAATTTCAAAGGCTTAAACTCAGTATCTGAATCGGATTAACCACAGCACTCTGCCGATGAAATTAACATTGCAATTCTAGTTTTGTTGTTATTTGACTATAGACATTAATGTTTGTGAAAATTTTATTTTCCAATTTTAAGATAAAAATAAACGGTACCAGGAACTGGCGCATACTTTCTGACAAACATATTTGAATTTTTAAACAGATTCAACGTGACTTCATAATTGTATTACAGTAGGAGAGTAACTAATAAATATTATTATCATTATCTTGAGCGAAAACTATTCGATCGATTTCGAACAAATTTGCACCAAACACGTCAATTAGGCCTGTATCGATGCACGAAAAAAGGTTTCGAAACATTTTGAAAAACAACCCCC
Source organism: Philaenus spumarius (assembly GCA_018207615.1). Lineage (NCBI taxonomy): Eukaryota > Metazoa > Arthropoda > Insecta > Hemiptera > Aphrophoridae > Philaenus > Philaenus spumarius. The sequence continues at coordinate 33,632 of JAGFPH010008149.1, forward strand.
TTTATGGCCAAAAGAAACCCAAAAATCAGTTATTATTATTATTAGCTAAACGAGCATTTTTAGAAAGATGCGGTTTTTTGCATATGGTGGGGTACATTAAAGGCTACAAATAAGCCAAATTTTATCAAAATCGTTAGAGCCGTTTTCTTATAAAAAATTAATAACTGATTTTTTTGGGGGGTTTGCCAAAAAGGGGGTTGCTTTTCAAAATTTTTCAAAACCGTTTTTCGTGCATCTATACAGGCCTATTTGATATGGCTGGTGCAAATTTGTTTGAAATCGATCGAATAGTTTTCGCTCTAGCTTTGTATAGGCCTACATACAGATACATACATGCAGACAGACATTTTGTAAAAACCACTTTCTTGGACTCATGGGGTCTCAAAACGGACATATCCACAAAAATCTCAACATCGATTTTTTTGCGATCACTATACTTTCTCTATACTATATAGTATAGTGAGAAAGGAATTATGATCTAATCACGTAGGCGCTGAGTGGTTCGAAGTGTATTACTGTAGTATAATTTGTTTGCACCTAAGCCTCACGCGTTCCTTAGTTCCGCTCGCAGCGGTAAAATTCCCTTTGCGAGTTCGCACCTCGACCTTGCTGCCTCGGGTTATGGACTGCTTCGCTTCGCTCGCAGAGTACAATCTTGGCTCACCTCGGATCACGTCAGCTACGTGGATTTCAACAGGGTACTTTTGTGGTACTTTTATGTTTTGACCGATAATTGTTTATAATGTTCCTCTACCCAGAAACATCGACAAAAGTTAAATACTGTAAACTTGTACAAGTTGTAATATCTGATATAGCTTATAAACAATTACCACGTTCTCAATGGATTGTACTTTGGACTGTTCTCTTATCTCTGATGAAATACTGATTAATTCTTATCGCTGCGTCGTATAGTCGGTCATTTAGTAATAAGTGTTCTTTATGTTGCTTTGAATGCTTTATGAATTTCAAATTCTTCCGAACTTTTACATTCCGCACTTTCCGTGAATGTAGCAATGCCAGGGATTGGTCAACCCCCCCCCCCTCCGAAATCCCGAAATTTAGTAGTAAAAATTAATACCAGGTTTAAAGAGTGCAAATTAAATTATAAAATAGACAACACAACAGAGTGACCCAGCAACATATTTTACATCATTGTGCATTGCATGCATACTGATATTTGGATTTGCTTAATTAAACTACAACGTACAATACACATGGATGCAGTGGGTTACAGCCTTACTCTCTTGTGAGCTTGATCTTATCTAAAATAAGAAAACTATGAAGGTTCAACAAAAATACATTAAACAAAACACGCAATGCTTTGTGTATTGAAAATTCTCCCAATACGGGGATTGGCGTGCGAAGCACGCAATGCATTGTCTATTGAAAATACTCCCAATACGGGGGTTGGCGTGCGAAGCACGCAATGCTCTGTATATTGAAAATTTTTCCAATACGGGGGTTGGCTTGCAATGCACTGTGCGTCGGCCGCTTCTCGTAGTGTACGGTGTCAAGCTCACATGTGCGTCCTTGACAGTCCTTGGCAGTGAACGTGTTAAAAGGGTTTAAATTCAAATCCCCGGTCCTGACCTGCCCCCCCCCCCCAAAAGTTTTCCTGGCTACGGCCTTGGAAAGTAGTAATCGCCGAATCCACTTTCAGCCACAATTATTGTACTTTCTCAGTTACAATTGTATCAATGATAAAAACTGATACACCAATGGAATTGTCTTTAAATTGTCTACATGTTTTGTATCTCAAAATGTTTTCGTAAAATCTTTAGTTTTCGAAGTGTAAACTTTTATAGGCTCACCTCGGCTTTGCTGGCTGTGAATATGATTTTACCGTCACGCATTTTCCCATGCATTTAATGAAACGCTCTGTTCCGTCAGTTTGAAAAAGTTTTGGTCTTGCCGAAATTCGAACTAGCAGAGTCCATCACCACAGACTTACTCCTCAGCCGGTTAGGCCACGAACTCATTGGTAGTTTAGTACATTTGAGTTGGGTATATAAAGTGTAACAGTTTGTCCTACGTCATAGATTTAACGCGTTAACGTTACGTCATAGATTTAACGCGTTAACGTTAACACAATTTAATTGAATAAAATGTCACATAATCAGTTGATTATAATGTATAACATTTAATAAGTTTAGGTTCGGCCTAGACTGAAGAACCAACACGTGTTTCTTGAATGTATTTTTACATTCATTACCATAGAAACCGATAAAACAAACGGGTAAAACTGTTGATTCGAATGTATACTCTTTAATCATTTTAGGTTAGGCCTAGATGAATAAATAGGCCTACATGTTTCTTGAACGTATTTATATGCTTTACCATAACAACCAATTGAATAAAGTAACAGATAAACAGTCGATTCAGATGTCCAGCTTAATAACACAAAATAATTTCCATAATATATTTTACATTCATCAGAATATCGCCAAATAAGTTTACACTTCTGCCGTGTGGTCTAAGCACACAATCTATAAAAATATAAAAGCGAAATACCACTCACTCACTCACTCATCACGATTTCTCAAAAACTACCGAACGGATTGAAATGAAATTTGGTATGTAGCTTCCTCTAGGGTCATAAGTGTTCACTAAAAAAGGGTTTTAAAAAATTAGGAAATTTTAGCGGGGTTTGGGGTGTAAAAATTACTAAATCACGATTTTTCCAAAATTACCGAACAGATTGGAATGCAATTTGGTATGTAGCTTCCTCTAGAGCCATAGGCGCTCGCTAAGAATGGGTTTAAAAAAATTCGAAATTTTTGGTGGGGTTTGGGGGGGATCAAAGTAACTAAAAATCTAGATTTCTCGAAAACTACTAAACGGATTGGAACGAAGTTTGGTATGTAGCTTCTTCTAGGGCCATAGATGCTGACTAAGAAAGTTTTTCAAAAAATTCGAAATTTTAGGGGGGTTGGGGAAGGGGTCAAATTTACTAAATCAAGATTTCTCAAAAACTACTGAACGGATTAGAACGAAATTTGGTATGTAGCTTCCTTTAGGGCCGGTCATAGATGCTCACTAAGAAAGGGTTTAAAAAAATTCGAAATCTTAGGGGGGGGGGGTCAAAGTTACTAAATCACGATCATTTGTCGCATTTATTTCACAAAAGCGAAGCATTGCCGGGTCAGCTAGTATTTTCTATATATTCAACTTTGAAATGTTTAAACCACCGCCATCTTGAAACGGATAACTTGTGCAAAATTAAATGTTGCCCATTTGTGTAAACCAATGTGATAAACGTTCGTGCTGGGTTTCATGAATTTATCCTAACCCGTTCATGAGATAATTTTTTTTCTCAAAACCTCGTTTTGACCTGCTGAATAACATGTTTAAATTTGGTATAATGGTTGCGGGACACCCTGTAGCTTTAACGACGTGCATACTAATAAAAATGAATGTATTACGAAAACTAAACTTCAATGGGGATTTTCCGTTTGGAATTAATTTATTTCGAAGCGAGACCTTCGATTAAAGTCGTACACCCAGACTCTGGAGCTGTGTAGTTTGAATAAAATTAAAACAGACTAGATCTGTTTATACCGGCTTGGGGGGGGGGGGGGGGGGGTTACGTGTAATTAGATTGGACGGTTTGTTCCAGAGAGTTCTTCGACTAATTTAACTTCGGTATATACAATGTAAACGTTGTAGAGCCTTCTCTGGGAAAACTTGTGATTTTATGATTTGTAAACTTTAAATTGACTTTCCAACTCGTCTATCGTTCGTACACAATTTAAACGTTTCGTTCCAATGTCATATTACGGAATTCATTTTCAAAACTATTTTATTTAAACAAGTTGTTTTATTGTTCTTGTTTAATGCAGGTCATCTGATTATATAAAATCAATACGACTTGTAGCAATGTTTACTTTGTTCTTATCAATCGATTTTGATAACATTAAAATTAATATTTTTACTTGATTAGGCCTACCTAGAACATACAATTTCCTCCTAAAAAATGACATCGCCCATCTTGATTGACTGGGGTTTACGCGTAAATTTTAAATTACATATGGTTTATGTGATTTATGATGCTCAAATAGTTGGTACAGATATGCGACAAGTTCGCCCAATTGAGAGGACAGAAAGTCCGGAGAAACAAATTTGTTGAACAATAAATACGAAATGTGTGCAAGATTCCGAGACGTCTTGGTAATTCATACGTAGCCCGCCAGAATGCAGCATGCGTCTTCAACGAGCAACAATGAAATCAAGTTCAATAAGTGTAATGAGACTAGCTGTCATAAAATTATACCAGGCTTCGTTAATTGTAAACAACATTGTGTACTAACAAATTAAAAGGAAAGTAATCGATCACGAACCAGAAGAGCTGACGTGAGTTGAGAGAATTTCCAAAACTAAATTTATAGGCCTATGTTTCAGGGTTTCAACCAACAATTTGTGAAATAGGTCTATTCACGACGGTGCTGAATAGCTGCAAAATGCTTCGCACGCCATTCCGCATATTGGTAATATCTTCAATACACAAAGCGTTGCGTGCTTCGCACGCCATTGTGCATATTGGGAGTACTTTCAGTACACAAAGCATTGCGTGCTTCGCACGCCATTCCGCATATTGTTGGAAGTATTTTCACTACACAATGCATTGCGTGATTCGCACGCCAACACTACGGTAAAATCCACCAAATGGCTTTGAACCGGGTAATTTTATGGTATTTTACGTTTTGATCGATTTTGGGGGAACCAAGCGAGCTATAAGGTCGCGAAAAAAAATGTGCAGAATAACATCTTACATTTATATTTGCAGAAAAAACTCTAAAAAAAATCATTCTCGTACGAAAAATCTAAAAACATAATTACTTCCGGTCAAAAAACGTGCTTCCGGTTGTTGGATTTTTTTGGCTAACGAACTCGTCCGAACGACGTAGACAACCAACATGTGTACCAAATTTGAACCAATTCGGACTGAAAGTGCGGCCGCTAGAGTGTGAACACATATATACATATATATGTATGATTTTTAATGACACCCCAAAACGTATTCTGGGGACCATGATCGGTGCTCATTTGCTACTCCCGACCTTGGGTCTCACCATAAGGGCCACTGACTGCAATAGCTCATTTTTCCTATGGAAATTAGCTAATAATTGATCACGAAGCAGAACAGCTGACGTGAGTTGAGAGAATTTGCAATATTAAGTTTATTATACGTTTTATTGTTTCAACCAATTATTTTGAAAAACAGCTACCTATGTGTACGAAGTATATTAGTGGAATTTCATTTCGCCTCAGCCTCCAGCCCCGGCGCATGCGCTGCTTCGTTCCGCTCGCAGGGGTAACATTCGCTTTGCCTTATGTTTGTCATTTAAAAACGACATTTTCTGTTTCTTGACATTTTTTATTTTTTTTTTTTGTAAAGTTAGCGGTTTTCGTGATATTTTACATTACAAATTTTAAACGGCAGCCATTTTAAAAATATATGAGAAAACTTTCTTCTTTTTACATGGGTAAAAGATGTCGTACCAAATACGTATCCAAAATTTGCGTTCAATATATTTACTACATCCAAAGATATTAAGTACTAGCTGACCCGTACGGCGTTGCCCGTGGTGGTTGGTATTTTCAGTCTTTTTAACGTAATTGTATTCTTTTTAAGTGTTCAGTCAGTGAGTGGTATTTGGCATTTATATATATATATATATATATCTTAAATAATAAAAGCACTATTGTAATAATAATAAAAGATCTGAAATTTCGAAATTTTTCATACCCTTTCTTATTGAGCACCTATGGCCCTAGAGGAAGCTACATTCCAAATTTCATTCCAATCCGTTGGGTAGTTTTGAAGAAATCGTGATTTAATAACTTTGATCCCCCCAAACCACCCTAAGATTTCAAATTTTTTCAAACCCTTTCTTAGCGAGCGCCTATTTCCCTAGAGGAAGCTACATACCAAATTTAATTCCAATCTGTTCGGTAGTTTTGAAGAAATCGTGATTTAGTAATCTTTACCCCCAAACTGCCCTAAAATTTCCAATTTTTTAAAACCCCCTTTTTTAGTGAACTTATGGCCCTAGAGGAAGCAACATACCAAATTTCATTCCAATCCGTTCTGTAGATTTAAAGAAATCGTGATTTAATAACTTTGATCCCCCCCCTAAAATTTCCAATTTTTTAAACCCTTTTTTAGTGAAAACTTATAACCCTAGAGGAAGCTACATACCAAATTTACTTTCAATCCGTTCGGTAGTTTTTGAAAAATCGTGATGAGTGAGTGAGGGGTATTTCGCTTTTATATATATAGATTTTGTAAAAAAGAAACTGGAAAACGTAGCATTTCCGAACCTATGTTTATATGAACTTTTTGCTTTATTTCCACTAGTTGAACATGTCCTGAAAGTTTCTCTTTTTCTTCTTGAATCACCTTGAATAAAAATTAAGTTCACTTCTTTCAAGCATTTAGTCATACTTGTCAGTCGTTCTAACATAAACATTCTTTTGTAAATTAATGCAATAATTGTAGACTACTTTGTAGTCCTTCAGATTGCCAACAATTTCTTTAGTTTATGTTTTTATTTTTTATCATTTTTATTTGCTTTAACGTTTTTAACTACTGCCTGACCTTGCTTTTAAAATTCACCATACAACTTTTCCTCTGAAGGTACTCTACCAATAACAAAAAAAAAAAACATGTTAAGTAGTTTTTCAGTTACTTCGTTGCAAGCACACTAATCTTTCTTTTCCATGCTAATATTATAAAGAGGTAAAATTTGTTTGTATGTATTGGGTAATCTCTGAAACTACTGAACCGATTGAAAAAATAGTTTTAGGTTAGGCCTAGACGGATGAATCAATACATGTATCAATTTACATTTATTACCATAGCAACCAATTGAATAAAATAACAGATAAAACAGCTGTTTGCTACAATATTTCCATTAACAGCCGATTTAAAACTATGAAGCAATTATTTTTGTATTTCTGACTTTTTGTTGGGTTTTTAAATTACAGGGCCTGAGCCTTGTTGGTTCTTTCGACCTTTATTATAACTGCTGTAATAAAACATACGAAATAATTTGAATAGAATTGTTTAACATTATTTACCATCTTAGCTTTGGGGTTATTATTAGCGAATTTCAATAGGAAAAATGGGCTGTTGCAGTGGCCGTCATAATAAAAACCAAGGTCGGGAGTAGCAAATGAGCACCGATCATGGTCCCCAGAACACGTTTTGGAGTGTCATTAAAAATCATATATATATGTATATGTGTTTGTTCGCACTCTAGCGGCCTCATTTGTAGTCCGATTTGGTCCAAATTTGGTACTCATGTTGGTTGTCTACGTCGCTCGGACGAGGTCGTAAGCCAAAAAAATCCAACAATCTCAAACACGTTTTTTTGACCGGAAGTAACTATTTTTGGAGATTTTTCCTACTAGAACGAATTTGTTTTTGAGTTTTTTCTACATATATAAATATAAGATCTTATTCTGCACATTTTGGTTTTTTACGCGTCGTTATAGCTCGCTTGGTTCCCCCAAAATCGATCAAAACGTAAAATACCATAGAAGTACCGGTTCAAAGCCATGTGGTGGATTCTAGCGTGGGGTTGGCGTGCGAAGCACGCAATGCTTTGTGTTTTGTAGATGCTCCCAATAAGGAGCTTGGCGTGCGAATCACGCAATGTTTTGTGTGTTGAAGATACTCCCAACACGGGGGATGGCGTGCCAAACATTTTATAGTTATTCAGCACCGTCGTGAATAGACCTATTTCTCAAATTGTTGGTTGAAACCCTAAAACGTAGGCCTATAAAGTTAATTTTGGAAATTTGCTCAACTTACGTCAGCGGTTCAGCTGCGTGGTCGAATTATTAATCCTACAACTTTATTATAAAGAAAACATAACATGTTTATGTGTATCGAATTTTCCAACGGGGTTTCCCAAGTTTTATAATACAGTTGATATAATACATCTCTGTTTTCACGTACAACTGTTGTGTGTCTGACCTACAACCGTCAGTTAGTTTTATTTTGTTTGTCATTGTGCCCAGTGTCCCTAGCCACAATACCGCTGTCATGGATTACACGGCGCTTGCATTGTTGGCTTTGTCACAATCTGCATATCCTTGTTCAAACAGAATAATACTATCGGTTCACCGTATATGTTCGAACATTAACCGCGGGTAGAGTTTCCTTAGATGTTGTAAACGCTATCTGTTCGCGGTTAAACGACAATTTTTGTCTTTATTTTTGAAGTGATAACTTCTATTGGCCCGTTGGGCACTTTCGACTTGGCTATGTTTTCGAAATCTCGCGTCACGCCAGATTTCTCGTGAGATCTTGCATCACGCCAGATTTCCCGCGAGATCTCGCGTCACGCCAGATTTCTCGCGAGATCTTGCATCACGCCAGTTTTCCCGCGAGATCTCGCATCACGCCAGATTTCTCGCGAGATCTCGC